>JASDQU010242522.1:130567-141358 GCA_032191745.1 Picea mariana | reverse complement strand
CAATTGTTCTTAGTCACCCTTGAACATGGCACCCATTTGCATTCTTCTTAGAGTTGGGTAATCCACTTGTCTCTGAGTCACACCAATTTCATATGTCGTCATACTCTTTCGACTCCTTCAAAGAGAACCTTTGGTTTTCATCACCTTATGTTTTTGGTACTCGTCAAGTCAGTGCTTCGAAGTCACTTGTCATGCCTCCAATGTTCAAGGGAAGTTCCAGCTTAATCAACCATTTTGCAGTATCTCATTTCCGTGTCATTAGTCATCATTGGATCTATCATCTCAAATCACTATTCTAACCAGTTTTGTGTCAATGATGGGGGATACATCATGGCCTTCATTCGACGATTTTGTTCATGTCGACTTCAACACATTATCTAGGAGTCATACTTAGAAACCAATTAGTGCCTTGGAACCTGTATGCCTGAATGGTAGGTTTCTTCGCTTTCTATAGTGGGTTTACATCATTGTCCTCTTATCAGAATATTCCATAAAATGTTGGACTTCATCTCATTGATTCACATTCGTTGGATTGTACTAAGGTACCTTGGGAGTCATTGACATCACTGGTGATTTCCCTCGCACTTGTTAATGGTACACATTAATGACCAAAAATCAAGTGGTTTCTACCATGTTTGACATCAACACATATATTTGCATGGTTATAATCGTACTGGATCAGGATCGGGATGAAGACCATGGGAACCTTTTTGGCACCTACCAGTGTTATGTGCCCAAAACAGGTTGCGACGGAGAGTAATCTTACTGATGTACAATGTCACATTGATCCACTTTATATTGGTATATGTCTATGTTGTTGTCATATTGTAGCTCCATTGTGTAAAATCTTGTGGCTACAACCTGATTGAGTCATGGAGGTATGGATCCACATTGTATGTTTCGTGGCCATATTCTTAGTCAGTGCTTTCATGGATCCGAATTGTCTTGGTCGGTGGCCATGCTTTAATTCCATTTTGTACCGAGCATGGGTATGCCTACCTCGATATGATTCATATATATGTTGTTTTATGTTTGTTTGTAGCTTCCATCCTGCTCTCCTATTCCAACTGTAATATCCCTAGGCTGAACCCAATTGTAAATGTAAAGGAAAATGTACTTAAGTTGGTGAATTGTTTGATATCATGTTGTATGCACCTTTCATGGCGTAGTGCGCACATGTACTGCATAGTAAAATGATGTAATGTGCAACATTCCAAGATACTGCGCGTAACATCTTAAGTGCGCGCGATATTGAGGCCAACAAGCCTTGTGTATATGCTATGTTTTATAGGCTGGTGAGTCAATTATTATAAGCTATGATGCTTATGTTTTGATTAGGTCGGAGAGCCTAGATGTTGAAGGCCAGTGTGCCTATTTTTGTATATGTCTCATGATTAATATAAAATACATCGTTGCACATAGACATACCATGATAAAGGAGTATGGAGGACTAAAATCCACTAGTTAGGGAAAGGGTGGGGGATGAAAGTTAAGGAAAGGGATAAGTTAGGGAGATTAAGCCAAAAAGGAATATTATATTAATATTTCTTAAAGTATAAAGTATGGATAATTATTTTATCCTAAGTTCCAAAGTTGGGGACAAGTGGGCCAAAGTAGCTCCCAACATGACAAGTGTCAAGTTGGGGACATGCATACATATTGTTGAGACTTAGTTCATTTTCACACACTCTTCCATCATTCTTTCCATCATTCAGCCATGATTCCATGACCATTTCACTCACACAGTCAGTTATCCTTCATACATTCATTTCATTGTACCTGAACCGATATCCATAACCATTTGTGTTGGTGTACCTGGTTATATTGGGAGCTGGACTGAAGAAGCGGGTTGTTAGGCCTGTGGGATATTGAAGAGGCAGGTTGTCAGGCCCATGAGGAATTATCTGGGTGAGAGAATTGTTGGGAATTGATTTCCTGAAGGTGCTAAACTGCAGCTACAGTTCTCTGAGACTTCCTGTCTAGCATGTTGTTGAATCTCGGAAAGGAAGTGGGGCAGCCAAAGGACTATTGAGCAGAGAAGGGGCGCACTTTTTGGGGTGGGACAGGCATGTGGGGAATGAGGGACTGTAGGCTGTTAGTTTGAGTTAGCACTTGTGACGAAGTCTTTCCTATTGTTTATGAGACTTTATCTTGGTTAGGAATCCCTTTACCCAGGTGGAGTTTAGTCCCAGCTTGGAGGTGACTCACTGTTGAGAGTGATGAACAATGTGGTCTAAGGCTGGGAGGTTCGTGGAAGGTCTGCACGTAGTTGGTGACATTCTTTCCAAGATAAGTGCCAATTGTGTGATAAATTTACATGTTGCATTGTTATTTACGTGTTTATTTTTATGGGTTTATCCTATGTGTGATTATAACTGTTTATATGTTTTCAGGTATTTCCTATATATGATGCATGTCTAGGTTTATTGTTATTTCAGTATGAATTCATGCATTTACGTAATATATTTGTCTGTTGCATTTTATATATAAAGATTTCGCAAGAGTGTTGTTGAGACCCTAAATTGAAATCCCCACTACCCTATTATACTCCTCATCTATACCTTTTTGGCTTACCTAAGCTTGGGTGAATGACAAGAACGCTACCATTAGCCATTGATAAGGTCATAAGGTAAAGTATGATTAATTCATGCATTTTTGTGGTTTATTGAGCTAGGAGATTAAACGTTTCATGTACTAATTCTTCAATTTGCCATGTATAATCTTTGACCTCTAGATAAGTCCAACCTTCCTGTACCAGCTCAGCTATCCGGTACTTGTGCACCAGACTGCCACTGTCTGAATCCGGTACCAAGCGCATCTGGTACTGAATCTCACCTGTTGCGATCTGGTACCAACGGCCGTGGACTGTCGTGATCCAGTACCACCATTTGCGCACTATTCGGATCTGGTACCATCTACCTGTCACGATCCGATACCAATACAGAGAGCCGAATGTACCAAGTTTAGCTCCAGATCATGCCCAAGACAATTATGGGATGTTTATTGAACCATAAATGCTTTAGCAAGGCTATGTTAGAATAGTTTGTTTATTGCCTCATCCTCATGCACTTCGTGTCATGAGGATGAAGCTTAAAATATGTAACCGAATGATTAAATTTAACAATTGACTGATTTGCAAACGATTTCACCTCCTTGTGTTTCACGACTAAGATTGTTTAAATAGTTGTGGCAAGGATGGTGGAAGAGTAGACAGTTAGCATAATAAAACATGTGAAACAACGTTATATATTGCAGAACATATTCTGGGTGAAGATTAATAGAAGGACGTCATTTATCTCCATGTCTTGATCGTCTATGATTGAATGTGAGTTGAGCTGTTAGCATAAGTTTGATTCTATGTTTTGAAGTTTGAGTAAGAGTAATGTGTGAGTTGAAATCAATCTTACTGTAGACTCCATTCGTTGACCTGTTGAAGCGGCAAGGGCCCACTCCCCAATAAAGGTCAGCACCTTCGTAGATTAGTATTAGCATTTGTTTTCAATAGTGTAAATGTTAAATTAGCTGAAGCTTTAATTCTCTTAGGTGACAGTAGTACAGTTTAGACTAGGATTTCCATTAAATGACTACTTAGAGATCTTTACTCGCTCTGTTTTTATGAATTTGATTTTGTTTCATAGACATGAATGTTGGCAGTAGTAGTCAGACATATTTGAAGGAGAACTAGTGAAGTTCACAACAACACATTGTGAACCACAACATACTTAGTATATTGACTGTTGAACTACCCATGCTATGTCTTGATGATTGATGTGTGATTTCCCTTTCAGAAGTGTGGTTGCATATTTAGTTTTCTGGGTCAGATAGCAGATTTGATATGTCAAACGAACTCCATCTCATACTTGCATGTGCCATAATGGAGTAGATAACCTCTCTGTGAAAGACAACCAAAGTGCATTTCAGTTTGCTAGTTTGTTTTGTTTCCAGCATACATAATCTAGAATAGTTCTATACTCATGACATTAGCATTACCTTTCTTATTGGTATCTTGTAACTCTTTTGATTACGAATCCCGGATTGATAATTAAAGAGTGCATTATACTAAACATATAAGCAGAACAACATTTTGGTGTCGTCGTCGGGGAGTTGAAAACGGTAGAAAGTGATTTTTAGCTTAGATTGTTTGCATAAATTTTTAATGCTTTTAAAGGCTGCTTGAGGGAGGAGGATAAAATGTTTAAGACATGAGTGAAGAGCCATGCGACCACTAGAGTGAGGTTCTCTGAAGCCAGGTTGTCTTCTTATCTTCTAGATAGAATTAGGATTTCAATTCAATTAAGAATCAAATTTCCATTTTATGCATAGATATAGAGATAACAAGGGTAGAATTGTAAGTTCTAAAGATTAAAAAACAACCCCCCCACTAATCCAACTGACACTGGTGCAAGAAAAATTCCACCAAGATAAAATTCAAGGGGAGCCAGTGAGGCTCCAGAAGGAGAACCTAAAATGGAGGAATTAGCATTGGGGCAAGTAGAACGTGAATCTGTTGAACATTTAGGAGACACAGAAAATCCAGTTTCTAAACCATCCATCAATAGAATGGCAGAAGAAGAAGGAAATGCAGCCACATAGACTAAGACTTTTGGGTTTCCAATCTTGGATATTTCCAGAAACATCAGCATGAAGAATATCCCACTATCATCGTTACCCACTTTCAGAGGTATGTCAACTGAAGATCCAGATTTATTTTTATTCGAGTTTGACATCTTATGTAGAATATATAACTACTCAGACGATGCCCAAAAACTTAATCTCTTTCCTACTATAATGAAAGATTCAGCCTTAAGATGGTTCATGAGCTTAGGATAAAGTACAATCCTCTCTTGGGATCAGATGAAAGACACATTTTTATGGAAATACCACGACTATTGTAAGGATAATGCTAAAAACGACATTTTTAAAATGCAACAAACAGAAGATGAAATCCCTGAAGACTACTTAGAAAGGTTCTTATACAACTATCAGAAGTCAAAACTATTCACCATAGACCCAGCTGTAGTAAGAACTGTATTCTTGAAAGGTCTTAGAGATGTCTGCATAGAAGTTTTAAACTTGTTGAGTTCAGAATATGTACACCAAAAGCCTTTTTCAGAGATTGCAAATTATTGTAGAAGATACTCAAGAGGACAAGCTAAAACAAGCAAAGGACCAAGATATCCTTTTAGCATAAATACAAAACAAATCTTAGGGACTGTCACCAGAACTGAGTTAGGAAACCTATTGGAGAACTTTAAAACAAACATATTGAGCACAATCAGTAACCAGTTAGATACTCTAAAACTGAAAAAGAAACAAGAAGAAGAGGTTGCTTTAGCAATATTTTGTCATAGATGTCGAAAGAAGCACAATGAGAAAGAATTCCCATTAAATGTCATAGAAATATGTGGCTTGTGTACACTATAACACCCCACATTTGAGTGTCCAACTTTGCTTGAGCTACAAGCCATGTATAGGGTAGGAGGAGTCTCACAAGAACAACCATACCCTTCCAGAAGAACTTGGAGAGCCCAAAACCCCAATACATTTTATGACCCTAATGCACAATATCAAAAACAACAATGGGGTCCTTCCCTAATGACCTATCCATAATGGACACCTCAACAAGCTAAAACTCAACCTTGGCAACAAGGTTGGAGGGGACCTATGTATGGAAATCCTTCTTACCCTACATATCCACAGTACCTTGCAAACATTTCCCAATTACTACCTGGATTCAACCCACCACAGATGCGAGCTTTACTCCCACCTTCTATACAACATCAATTTACAGCCCCCTTGAACCCTAACCAGTAGCAACAACGACCTATAAATGCCAATCAACAGCAAAACCAAGCTACCCACAACCCTCTGAAACCAACAACAATCCCTGCCCAGCCAATCCCTAACCCCAATAATCAAACCACCCACCCGGTACAAAATACAGAAGTTCAAACCTTTCCCACCTATGAAATTCAACAACGATCGGGGAAAGTTGTAAGCCAATTAGATCCTGCAGTAATAATTCAAGAAGAAAATGATAATCATTCTGAGGAAGAAAACACTCAAACCACCCCTGTAGAAGAAGAGACCTCCCCTCCTATTCCAATCAATTCTCAGTCTGTACGAGTACCCCAACAAGTTAATCTCCCACCCTACCCCGAAAAACTATTCGTTAAGAAACCTGACTCACCCTTGCACAGAGATATAGAAGATGAATTACAAAATGTATGTATAAAAATACCTCTGCTGCAAGCCATTAAGGATATCCCTATATACGCCAAAATCATAAGGGATCTTTGCATTAAGAAACCAGGAAGGAAGAAGAAGGAACCTCCCCTTGTTCAGGTAGTGTGACAATTATCTAAATTTATTTTTGAAATGCCATACAAATATAATGACCCTGGAAACCCAGTAGTCACTGTTGAAATTAATGGTATTTCTCTACCAAACACACTCATTGATTTGGGTCCAGCAATTAATGTAATGCCTTTTGGCACTATGCAAAAGCTCCAAATCAACCAGTTAAGACCAACCCAAACCATGATAGAGTTGGCAGATAAGTCAGTCATTAGCCCTGCAAGAAGTCTAGATGATGTCATAGTCACTCTAGCTTCTTGGGAATATCCAGTAGACTTTTTAGTCATATATTCTAAATCATCCTCCAAACCAGGACACCCTGTGGTTCTTGGCCACCCTTGGCTGGCCACAATAGATTCCTTTATCAGCTGTCGGTCTGGTGAGATGACTATATCCAATGGCACACATAGCCAAAAACTTGTTCTATTCCCTCCTGCCCAACCGACACAGGAAATACCTATTTGGTTAGAAAACCCTTATGGAGAGGAAGATTGCATCAGACCCTTGTTAACACTTGAAAAATTAAGAGGAATGCAAGAACAATCGGATGAAAAAGTCTTAAGTTTATTTTTGGCTGACACAAATTGCATTGAATACCCGAGGTCTTTTGGAGAATTGTCACATATTTTTAGTTCCGAATTTCAACAAAATTGTCACCTTGATATCACTCAATCATATACTTTATCACCAGCTTCCTCAGAGAAGGAAGAAACAACTGAACTTGTTGAGATTATCCCAGGAAAACCTTTGTATATCAACTCTAGTTTGGAACCATAACAAAAGACGCAAGTAATTGAAATGCTCCAAAGACAATTTGATGCCTTTGCATGGGATTATGGAGACATGAAAGACATTCACCCTGACACATGCACACATCATATCTACACTAATGACCAAATCAGACCAGTTAGACAGCCTCAACGAAGGATGAATCCAACCCTTAAATATATTGTAAAAGAGGAATTGCAAAAACTCCTTCGAGCCAATCTCATATACCCCATTTCAGATAGTCAATGGGTATCTCCACTTGTCATAGTTCCCAAGAAAAATGGTAAGTGGAGGATATGTGTAGACTTACAGGAGTTGAACAAAGCCACCCATAGGGATTATCTTCCCTTACCATTTATCGATCAGGTGTTGGATACCTTGTCTGGAAAGAAGTATTTTGCATTCCTGGATGTTTTTAGTGGTTATAACCAGATACAAATTGCACTCGAAGACCAGGAGAAGACCACTTTCACCTGCCATTGGGGTACCTATGCTTATAGGGTGTTTCCTTTTGGACTTTGCAATGCCCCAACCACTTTTCAAAGGTTTTTCCTAGCCATTTTCTCTGACTTGATCAATGATTGCGTGGAAGTCTACATGGATGAATTTACAATCCATGGACGAGACTTCCAGAAAGCAGTGACCAGTCTGGAAAAAGTCTTGATTAGGTGTAAGGAAACTAATCTTTCCATAAGTAATGAAAAGTCAAAAATGATGCTCACTGAAGGTATTGTTTTGGGACATCACATTTCTAGTTCTGGAATGAGAGTTGATCCGACAAAGATTTATATTATCACACAAATCAGAATACCTTCCTCGCAAAAGGAAGTTCGCAGCTTTTTAGGACATGTTGGCTACTATAGAAGATTCATTCCGAATTTTACAAGCCTAGCTACCCCTTTATTCAAGTTATTATATAAAGAAGTCTAATTTAAGTGGGATGATGAATGCCAAATATCTTTTGAAATTCTAAAACATAAATTGTGAACTACCCCTATATTTGTTAATGTTTAAGCCATTATTATAGATGTTTTCATTTTAGTAGATAACAATAACATAATCCAAAATCACTAAGAAATACACAATCTCAAGAGACACAACATTTATCCTGGGAAACCCTCTAGGGGAAGAAAACCCAGCAAAACTTCCTTAATATAGATAGCCAATACAATGCCAATAGATCTCTTATGCTAATACAGAAAGTCCTCTCCTAGATATGCACCACTCTCTCTCCTTTGTCGGTAACAGATCATAACTTGTCTCTCAAACTGAGCAAGTGAGTTGTGTCTAAGTGAGGTGCTAGCCTCCTTTATTTATACAAGTCTAGCACATGTGAAGTGTCTCTTCAATGGCAGGGCCGACTTCTCAAACTAGGTGGGTAAACCCACCTTTATTATATTTCTAGGTCTGTTTAATATCTACTGGGGCCGACTTCTTATTCTGCCTATTACAATTGTCTTTTGACCAATCCAAAAAAGGGGATTTGGTCCTATTACAATAATCGACATGATCAATCCACAATGGGGATTGATCCTATGAATAATATATCAATAATAATAAGAATACTCTTTACAGTTACATTATTTCAACACTCCCCCTTAACAAGAAGGGTATTCTTCAGCAGCATCATGCGAGAGAGAGAGAGAGAGAGGACATCATCATCAACAGCATCAAGTGGGAGGACAACATCATCAATATCATCTTGGCTGGCGTATCTATAAATCATCGAAAGTTTTCTTCATCGGCAACATCATCATTCTCAAAGAAATGTTATCATCATCTGCATCAATATGTATTAGTATAAAAATTGATACATCATCATCATCACAACACAAGGCTGGGTCATCACAATACAAGACCGGATTTACGTCACAACTGTCAAGCTGGAATCTCAGTACTTGTCTTATCTCATCGTCTTGCTTTACGTCACACCACTCAATATGGAAGCAAGATACTCGTCCCGCTTTACGTCACAACCATCAGGTTGGAAGCAGGATACTAGACTGGCTTTACGTCACAACTATCCAGCCGAAAGATCAGTGCTAGTCTCATCATATCATCTTGCTTTACGTCTGATAGCTTGGTCAGAAGCAAGGATCATCTCATCTTGCTTTACATCTGAAAACTTGGTTAGAAGCAAGGAACATCTCTTCTTGATTTACGTCTGACAACTCGGTCAGAAGCAAGGAACACCTCATCTTGCTTTACGTCTGACAACTAGGTCAGAAGCAAGGAACATCCCCTATTTCTTTATCTCTAGCAACTCGGTTAGAAGCAAGGAACATCTCATATTGCTTTATGTCCGACAGCTAGGTCAGAAGCAAGGAACATCTCATCTTTCTTTACTTCTGACAGCTAGGTCAGAAGCAAGGAACATCTCATCTTGCTTTATGTATGATAGCTAGGTCAAAATCAAGGAACATCTCATCTTTCTTTACGTCTAACAGTTAGGTCAGAAGCAAGGAACACATATCATCTTGCTTTATGTCTGACAACTAAGTCAGAAGCAAGGAACACATCACATCTTTCTTTACGTCTGACAACTAAGTCAGAAGCAAGGTACACGTCCTACTTTACGTCACAACCATAAGGTCGGAAGTAGGGAATATCTCATCACAACAACTACTCCCCCTTTCGAGGAAGGTCCTTTTAGACTATGCCAAGATTATCTCGGAAGTACTCAAACTTCACATGAGATAGGGGCTTGGTCAACACGTCAACAACCTGTTCATCTATGCTAATGTATTGGAGCTTCAAGGCTCCTCTTTGTACCATGTTGCAGATGTAATGATAGCGGATCTCTATGTGCTTCGACCTGTCGTGGAATACAAGATTCTCTGTCATCTTTATGTATCTCTGGTTGTCACATAGAATCACGGTTTCTCTCATCTCCAAGTCAAATAGGCCAGTCAGCAACTTTTGAAGCCATATAGCTTCGTAGCTAGCAGAACATGCAACAATGTATTCTGCTTCCACTGTGCTGAGAGAAATACTAGATTGCTTCCTACTCTGCCACGAGATCATAGCTGATCCCAAACTGAAACAACATCCTGAAGTACTTTTCCTTTCAGAGACACTTCCTGACCAATCTACATCAGTATATCTACTCAATGTGAAATTATGATCTCCATCATAGCTGAGACCATAATCTATTGTACCTTTGAGGTACCTCATCACATGTTTTGCAGCCACTAGGTGAACACGTTTGGGTTCTACCAGAAACTGACTCAAGGTGTTCACGGAAAAACAAATGTCTGGTCTGGTGTTCGTCAGGTACATCAACGATCCAATAATATGTCTGTATAGTGTGGCATCAATCAACTCTGACGAAGTATCAACCAACAGCTTCAAATTCGCTTCCATGGGTGTATTCATGGGCTTGCATTCTAGCATGTCGAATCTCTTTAATATTTCGACCATGTACTTCCCTTGGTTAAGGAAGATCCTCTCAGGACTCTACCATACCTCAAGACCTAAGAAATAATGCATTTGGCCAAGGTCTTTCATTTCAAATTCCGAGGCAAGTCTCTTTTTACATTCAGCGATGAGCTTTTCTTCTCCAGTTAAGAATAAGTCATCCACATATAGCAGTAAGATTACTGGCTCATTATTCATAATTTTGAAGTAGAGATTTGAGTCTGCTTTACTCTTGGTAAAGCCTAAGCT
>JASDQU010242522.1:114807-127184 GCA_032191745.1 Picea mariana | reverse complement strand
AGTATTTTAATTTCTTTTGGTTCTGTTACTTAAAAAAATAAAAAAAAGGGACACAATATTTACCTGTGACTGTTCAAAGAACCATAATCTGCTTCAAAGACTAGAAGTTACCTTTATCCAATATTTCAACATGATTTAAGGGACAAAATATATTAGCCTACAAGTAACTATCTCACCCTAACCAGACTTCAATAGTATTCATTGGATTATCTTACTAAAGAGTAACATATGAGTATATGAACACTCTCTACCATGGGCACACTAGGAAATGTTTTATGGAAGAGGATGTATCAGTACCCTAAGGAAACTTTAGGTCATTCTCTTATGGACAAACTCAAACAAAATTATACATTTGGATCACTCTAAAGAAATAATGTGCATAAAAAAGTTTATTTTTCCTTCAGACAAATCTTTAAAAGACATTCAAAGAAGAGGATATACCTTCCAACCCAATACCACCTAGCCTGTAAAAAGGTTTTCAGATGAGCCTCCCCTGTCACCGTGCAAAGCACTCTTTAATAAAAACCAAAATAGGTGACTATGGAAAAGAAGCCTCTGATAGAAAAAGGGTTTAAGAGACTAACCCACCGGGATACTGAACAGGTCTGCTGGTAGTGGGTACCGGTCTGTGGTATGACTAGGAAAACCCATCAGGGTACTGAACATGCCTATTGGAAATGGGGCATTCTGCTTGGGGAAGGCATCTCTCACTAATTATCACAACTACCCCACCAGAGTACTGAACAGGCTTGCTGGCAATGGGTTCTGGTTGAGAAATGTCTCATCTATACTTGTCTGATTGAAAAATTCACTTTTGTCATCTAAAAAAAGCAAAGGTCACTATTGGCATTTATGAGATACAAACTCCAGATTAATAAACAACATAATTACTACAAGAAAATGTCCATTTGAGAATTACCCTAAGTCAACTTACTGGTCTGGCATCTAAAGCCTACACTACCTAAGAAGGAAACTTCTTAAGAGTGGAGCCCTAACTAGGGAGTCTAATCTACTTATACTGTGAAATTTATCTATAAAATCTAATGATAGTAAATCTATGAAGCAAGTTAGGTTGGATATGTTCTTTTGGAAAACATATAAAAACTTCCATGTTTTCACTGTTGAATGCTACCTTTGTCAATAAGTCATCAAAAGAAAGGCAATTTCAATTTTTAGGCATGATATCACATGCTAGGTAATAAATGTACTTCTGGAATTTGATTTGGTTTCTTTTCTCTTATCATCTTTTCTCCATTATGAATCAGAATGCTGAATCTTCTTGCATAGAGATATGAAACATCCTTGGCATGGGGGAAGGTCAAAGAGCTCCTTCAAAACTCTTTTCCAGACTCACATCTCACCTTCAGAAACCAACATGATCACCCTACAACCCTGCAGAACCAAATACAAAAGAAGATAAGCACAGAATAAAATAAGCACAGGAAATTCCAGTACCAAGATTTCAAAAAAAAAACTCCAGCCTAAAAGGATGAATTTTGACAATCTACAAGCAGTCGCATATGCTATGGGTATTGATCATACAAAGGTAAAAGAAAAGGTAACATGGTATTTATTTTCCTCTTCTCATAAAACTACAATAGGTATGGAAATATATACTAGATCTTATGACCTTAGTATTAAAACCATGCACCTATCCCTCATACCCATATGCCTAAACTTAATCAATCCTCTCATAAGTGCTCGAAAAAGGTTAAGGGAAAAATCACATCAAAGCATGAATATGAAGCATGTCTAGTAATGATAGGTCATGAATGTACTTCGTCCTTAAGCAAATCACGAACTTATCTTGTATCATGAACCATGATCCAATATCAAATTCACCACTCAGAAGTCCAATCACCTATCCCAAAATGATGCTTTGACACCCAACA
This sequence comes from Picea mariana, assembly GCA_032191745.1. Lineage (NCBI taxonomy): Eukaryota > Viridiplantae > Streptophyta > Pinopsida > Pinales > Pinaceae > Picea > Picea mariana. Next base: position 125,292 of record JASDQU010242522.1, on the reverse strand, counting down.
TCTTGTCCTCATCATTACATCAATGGGTGGAAATGAAATGATTATCTAGGTGGCGAAGCCATCCAAATAAGCCTCATCTGGTCTTAAATTTTCCTTACGGCATCCTTACTTAAAACTTACCATTTTCATTATCGACACCATCACCATATTTCCCTTGTCATTACCTTTCTCTAGTTTCAATCCTACTCCTCTCATGTACCAAACCCTTACCCTCGTCAATTGAATAAATCCTTGTGCTACAACCCGATCCTTTTCTACAAACTTATAATGATGGTCGTAAGTAGAGATGAACCAGTCTTCCAAATTTATAGAGAGACTGATGATTTCCAACTATGTCGAGCGAAGTATGCTAGATCGGGATGGATGCCATTTTTTGGAGAAATTCACAGGCTGGCACGAGAAGATATCTCATGAATTTATTCAGGGTTATGATGGAGAGGTTGCGTATATAGGCAATCTGCAGCTGACAATCAATGAAGAAACCTTAAGGGAGGTCACAGGATTACCTAACAGAGGAGATAAATAATTCAAAGGTGTAGGAATCAATAAGGAGATGTGCCAATGATTTTTGAAAGAAGACCATCAGCACCCTGATTGGAAAAAGGGGATCCCTAGGAACTATATCAAGGAAGAGTATCATCCAATGATTACTAGTCTTCAACGATTCGTCACTTGTGAGGGAAGGTATGTTGTGAAATTTATATATCATCTTAGGCTTCTATTACACTTTGAAGGAGGCCCTGAAATTGATTTCCCATATTTTCTATGGATGAGTTTGAACAAAATGGTAAGAGGTGTCAAATCCCTATCCAAAACTGAGAAGACTAGCATTTACCATCAAGGTGTTATTAAAATGTTAGTTTTACATGAACTTAGGAAGCAAAGGATTAGTTGGAAAACCCTTATCATATTAGGCTTCTATTACACTTTGAAGGAGGCCCTGAAATTGATTTCCCATATTTTCTATGGATGAGTTTGAACAAAATGGTAAGAGGTGTCAAATCCCTATCCAAAACTGAGAAGACTAGCATTTACCATCAAGGTGTTATTAAAATGTTAGTTTTACATGAACTTAGGAAGCAGAGGATTAGTTGGAAAACCCTTATCACTCAAAACCTTCCCACAGAAAACAAACCTGTGGAGGAAGCCTAGCATGCTCCAAAGAAAAATAAGGAACCTCAAAATAAAAAGGGCAAGAAGGATAAGGCAACTCCATCATCATCCAGGACAGTGAGCCAACACAAAAAAGCTAGTAAACAAGCAAGGTCCTCTTCCACAGTCAATAAGACTTTTAAAAGTCCAGAATCAAAAGGTAAAACCAAATTAGTAGAGGAGACTTCAACAGTGGCACTTGAGGAGAAGGGCCATAAGACAAAAACTGTAAGGAAAGGGAAGCATAGCTCAGAAAATAAAAGTGAACATTCTATAGAACAGGTCCCCTATAACCATTCCACAAATAGAAAAGAAGAAAATGAAGCATGTGAGCACCCCTGATCCAATACCTCCTTGTAAAAGAACCACAAGGAGCATGTCAAAGAGAGGAAAAGAAATTGTCAGTCCTCATACACAGGAAGATCCAATCGATCTTACCTCCCCTTCTGAAGACTTATCAGTCCAGGATGACATCCCTAGTTTGACCGAGGAACAAGCCACTATTACTTTATGTGGGATGAGGGAGGAATTCGAGGAAAGAGAATGCATCCAGCCAGTAATGATGGAGTCAACAAGGACCTTCACAAAATAACAGATGAAGAAAAAGATTGGGGAACTGCAAAAACAAAATCAAGAACTCAAACAAGAAGTGAAGGAATACCAACTATTGGGCATGTATATCAAAAAGGAAAACGAGCAATTGAAAGCAACCAGCCAAAAACTTCAAGATGAACATGAAGAGACTTCTAACAAGCTCAAGAACATGGGTTTGTTTTCAGTTGCATGAGAACATGCAATGGTTTTGGCATGGGGGAATGTTGAGACCCTAAATTGACATTCCCACTACCCTATTATACTCCTCATCTATACCTTTTTGGCTTACCTAAGCTTGGGTGAATGACAAGAATGCTACCATTAGCCATTGATAAGGTCATAAGGTAAAGTATGACTAATTCATGCATTTTTGTGGTTTATTGAGCTAGGAGATTAAACGTTTCATGTACTAATGCTTCAATTTTCCATGTATAATCTTTGACATCTAGATAAGTCCAGCCTTTCTGTACTAGCTCAACTATCTGTTACTTGTGCACCAGACTGCCACTGTCTGAATCCGATACCAAGCGCATCCAGTACTGAATCTCACTTGTTGCGATACGGTACCAACGGTCATGGACTGTCGTGATCCGATACCACCATTTGTGCACTGTTCGGATTTGGTACCATCTACCTGTCACGATCCGGTACCAATACAGGGAGCCAAATCTACCAATTTTAGCTCCAGATCGCGCCCAAGACAATTGTGGGATGTTTATTGAACCATAAATGCTTTAGCAAGGCTATGTTAGAATAGTTTGTTGATTGCCTCATCCTCATGCACTTCTTGTCATGAGGATGAAGCTTAAAATATGTAATGGAATGATTAAATTTAACAATTGACTGATTTGCAAATGATTTCACCTCCTTGTGTTTCACGACTAAGACTGTTTAAATAGTTGTAGTAAGGATGGTGGAAGAGTAGAGAGTTAGCATAATACAGCATGTGAAATAGCGTTATATATTGCAGAACATATTCTGGGTGAATATTAATAGAAGGATGTCATTTATCTCCATGTCTTGATCGTCTATGATTGAGTGTGAGTTGAGCTGTTAGCATAAGTTTGATTCTATATTTTGAAGTTTGAGTACGAGTAATGTGTGGGTTGAAAGAAAGCTTACTGTAGACTCTAGTCGTTGACTTGTTGAAGCGGCAAGGGCCCACCGCCCAACAAAGGTCAGCACCTTCATATATTAGTATTAGCATATGTTTTCAATAGTGTAAATGTTAAATTAGCTGAAGCTTTAATTCTCTCAGATGACAGCAGTACAGTTTAGACTAGGACTTCCATTATATGATTGCTTAGAGATATTTACTCACTCTGTTTTTATGAATTTGATTTTTTTTCATAGACATGAATGTTGGTAGCAGTAGTCAGACATATTTGAAGGAGAACTAGTGAAGTTCACAACAGCACATTGTGAACCACAACATACTTAGTATATTGACTGTTGAACTACCCATGCTATGTCTTAATGATTGATGTGTGATTTCCATTTCATAAGTGTGGTTTCATAGTTAGTTTTATGGGTTAGATAACATAGTTGATCTGTCAAACAAACTCCATCTCATACTTGCATGTGCCATAATGGAGTAGATAACCTCTCTGTGAAAGACAACCAAAGTGCATTTCAGTTCTCTAGTTTGTTTATTTCCAGCATACATAATCTAGAATAGTTCTATACCCATGACATTAGAATTACATTTCCTACTAGTGTCTTGTAACTTTGTTGATTACGAATATCAGATTGATAGTTAATGAGTGCATTATACTAAACATATAAGTAGCACAACAAGTGCTCTCTATGTATGTTTTAAATGCATGCAGTTTGAAAAAAATATGTGGCATAGCTCAGTTGGATGTTGGGTATGTTACAGTATGTTCCGCTGAGAGAACAAGACCATTCTCTCATGTAGCGTGGCCCGACCATGGGTGTCCGAGGATGTTACAACATGGTATCAGAGCTTCAGTTTTCAACACTGAGACTGGATGGACCGAACAAGTTGAATTGAAGTGAAATTTCAAAGATGATTTATTTGGAAGTGGCCAAATTTCAGTTTGTAGAGCGTCCATGGTAAAAAGTAACAACAATTGGGCAGAATTGGGAAAAGCCCCAATTTATGTTTGTTAAATTCATGGGAAAATGGAGACATTCGACCAATTGGTGAGATATTAATGGTTTAATATCTGTTCTAGCAAATTTAGACCTGGAGTTGGTCAAATTTGAAGTTACAGTGAAGCCATGACAGATGGAGCGAAATTAGTAATTAAAATTCTCAATTCGTGAAATGATTTTTGGATAAATTTATTCCAGAAATGTCAACTCACAATGATCTGTTGTTATAGAGGTTCAACTGGTGTTATCAGGTTGAAATTGAATGAATTTCATAGTTGCAGAATGTCTATGGTAATTGGGAGAAAGTTAAGCAAAAGCCCCAATTTCCGCAGCGAAATTCACAAGGAATTGATGCGCAGTAAAAATCTTGTGATATGTGAAAATTGGGCATTGCGCAGAAAAATGTTGGCATGCTGGTGTGCATGCTAAATTTTGGCACCGTGCAGAAAAATATGGTGTGAGGGTGCGCACGGAAAATATTGGTGCCGCGCGGAAAAATATTGGTGTGCGGGTGCGCGCACTAAATTTAAAATTGCGTGGCGTGCACAAGCATAAGAAGGTGCGCGCAGTATACACACACATAATAATGGTGTGTGGGGTGTATGTAGCATTGGCAAAGCGCAGAAGATTTTGGTTGGTGCGCGTGCAATATGGGTATATGTTGTCGCGCAACAGTTTAGTCAATGGTGCGTGTAGAGTATATGTCCGCGGTGGGAGTGTATTGAAATTTGGCATGGTGTAGTGCATATAGTGAAATGCACATGAAATATCAACGCACGACACAAAAATTGTGTGCAACAGATAATAGTGCAAGAACCAAAATTGTGCATGGTAGATATTGGCGCGCGACATAAAAGTAGTGCGCAGTTATTGGCGCGACAGAGAAGTGATGCACAATGGTTATAGGTGCACGAAGCACGATTTACCTTGTGATTTTTCTGCGCATGGTAAATATGGGTTACAGGTTGAAATTTGTGCACGCGGAGTCGTTTGGAGGATGAATAATAGCAGAAAGGCAGTGATTTTTTGTGACGTTTTATATCATTTGAATGCCATCTTTTTGCAGCGCGTTTTTGAGGCCTTTAAGAGCGTTTTTAGCAACTCAAAAACCATGAGACAAAATTGTACCTCTTTTTAGCTCAAATAAAAGAGCTCGAAGAGAGATTTATAATGGTGTAAATCATTCGTCAAACAGAGCTCTTATTGAGGAACTTACAACACAAACAGTGGAGGGTAAAATGTAAGACCCATCTAACTTTAGAGAGTCATAACTTTTTTCTCCGGAATCAGATTGAGGCGCAGGAGTAGTCAATGGAAATATATTGAGCCATAGAATATAGTCCCAAATCTAAATTAAATTTATGGGCATGTTAAAAATGTTTAATATGGAAAATAAGGCACCTATAGCATTTCAAACAAAAAAAAACACAAAATGGCCTAGAACTTTAATAGGTTGTAACTAGCATCCCATAACCTAAAAAAAGGTGAAACTTCGAAAGAATGTCCATAATATGTATATGAGGAAACCCAGTTGAGATCCTATGAAATATCCAATGGAATAATTTCAAAAATTCATAATTACAGTGCAGAGTTGCGCCAATTTGAAAAATGGACAGACAAAAAATTAATGGGCAATTTTTAAATGGCCATAACTTTCTGCTCAAGACTCAGAATTGAGCATGGGAGAAGGCGTTGGAAAGTTCTTGGATAGTGGAATCTAAATATCCACCCATAAAAGTGATCTAGGCACACAATTTCTTAGGAAATCAGAAGGAATAATTCTAATATTTTATTAAACCATAATGATTCATATTTTCATGAAATTGCTGAAACAATTAGTCTGACAAAGATTTATTGGTTGCACATTTTGCAGAGTTAAAAACAACTAGATCAGATCAAGATCAACATAGATTCCATAGTAATGGAAGAGGCACAGGGGAATTATAGTCAAGAGGATGCAATTAGAGGGATGGATGTCCATTTGGGCTTTGAAGGAATAAACTCCAATGGACATGAAGATGAAAGGAATGAAAACATGAATATGGCAGAGACCATTAAAAATTTGCAGAAGGATATCCAAATCCATAAAGATGATAATGAAAGGCTTATGAGAGACAAGGAGTAGCAGGATGACTTCAACATGAAGTTATTGGAGAGCTTGAACATAATAGAAAATAAATTGGATAAGGAGAGTGGCTCAAGCAAATTAGGAAGTCACAGGTCTCCCGATGGGAAAAGAAAAGCAAGAAGTGTTAGCAGGCATCACCACCACTCCCCGGGGCATTCCAATAAGATATCACACAGAATCTCAAGTCCATCCCATGTTAGGAAGCACAAGGGATCTGGGGTGGATGATCTACAAGGAGAAATGAACAAAATCAAGCTTCCTACATTTGATGGTGAGAACAAGAAGGATGAAGATGTAGAGACATGGTTGTTGGGCATGAGAAAGTATTTCCAATTACATAACTATTCTTCTCATGCAGAAGGTAGAATTTCCATCTATCAACACAAGGGAAAGGCATCCATGTGGTGGGATCATCTTGTGCAGGTGTAGCACGTTAAAGAGAAAAGTGTTAATTGGAGAGAATTCAAGAAGCATTTTGAGAAGAAATACTTAACTAAGAGATACTATGACAAGAAAATGAAAGAGTTCTTTGAACTCAATCTTGGAAGTATCACCATTGATAAATATGAAAGAAAGTTTTTAGAACTGCTAAAGTATGTCTCCTTCATCAAAGATGAGATCGTGAAGATTCAAAGGTATTTGAGTGGATTATCATCATTCATCAATGACAAAATATAGTATGATGATCCCAATAAATTGGAGGAGACTATAAGGTGAGATAAATGCCTATATGATCAGCAAAAAGCAAGGCCAACTTTCCAAAAATCTTGGGAAGAAAAAAAGAAATTCAAGGTGGATCAGAGGAAGAAGGGATCTAAGCCACCATTCTTCAGAAATAATCCACAGGGGGAACAAACTCTTAGAGAGCCCAAAACAATTGAGACAGGGGGTCAAAGGCCAAGGAAGCCACCTATGTAATGTTGGGGTTGTAAAGGAGATCATATGTACAAAGATTATCCTCACTGAGGTGAAAAAGTGAGAATTGTTCACAATGTACAGCAAGCTGAAACAATGGAGGACATGGGCAAAAATGTACCAAGGATCTATGCAGCCCTGGATAACAAGCAAGAAGAGTATCAATCACATATGATTGAAGTGGAAGGTATGATCAACAACCAAACCATTGTTATTTTAATTGATTCAAGAGATAGTCATAGTTATATAGATCCTAAGATGGTGTAAAGTTTGCATTTGCCAAGAAGCAAACATGGAAAACCTTGGTTGGTGAAACTGGATATAGGAGCCAAAAGAAAATTTAATGAGATGGTTAATTCATGCCTTATGGACATGAATGGACTGAACACCAAGGTAGATTTGAACATCTTTCCTTTAGGTTCCTATGAATATCTAATTGGGATTGGTTGGACCAACATCATTCCATCCTAGATTGTCATAAAAAAACATTTAATTGCTTGGATGAAGAAGGGAAACTAAGGAAAGTGCAGGGAATTCCCAGGGTAGTAACCATCAGAGAAATTTCAACATTGCAGCTGAAGAAATGTTACAGGAAAGGGTGTCAAATATTTGCATCACATATGGAAGAGACACCTAAAGATAAGGTGCCAAATTTTGAAGATCATGCAGTCCTGGAAGAATTTGAAGATGTATTCAAGGAGGTACCAGGACTACCCCCAAAGAAAGATATTGATTTCTCTATAAATTTAATGCCTAGAGCAGCTCCAGTGTCAAAGAATCCTTACAGAATGAGTACACCGGAGTTGAAGGAGTTGCAAATGAAGCTTGAAGAAATTTTGAAGAAGGGGTATATACTCCCAAGTGTGTCACCTTGGGGTGCCCCAGTCTTGTTCATGAAGAAGAAATATGGAACATTAAGATTGTGCATTGATTTCAGACAATTGAATAAAGGGACTGTAAAGAATAAATACCCTTTTCCAAGGATTGATGATCTTTTTTATTAATTGAAGGATGCTAAGATATTTTCAAATATAGATATCAGGTTAGGATACCATTAGATAAGGATTAAAGAGGAAGATATTAGCAAGACCGCCTTCAAGACAAGGTATGGTCATTATGAGTTCACAGTGGTGCCATTTGGGTTGTCAAATGCACCAACGGTTTTCATGTGCTTAATGAATGATGTTTTCCATGAATATTTAGACAAGTTTGTAATTGTATTTTTGGATGACATCCTTGTATATTCCAAGTCAGAAGAAGAGCATGGGTATCATTTGAGGATGGTTTTGCAAGTATTAAGGGAGCAACAGTTGTATGCAAAATTGAGCAAGTGCTCATTCTATCAAAAGCAAATTCACTAATTGGGACATATCATTTCAAAGGATGGGATAGCAGTGGATCCTAAGAAGATAGAATCCATTAGAGAATGGTCAGATCCAAAGAATGTCATAAAGGTCAGATCATTCATGGGCCTTGCGGGCTACTACAGGAGATTCATTGAAGGATTCTCAAAGATTGCACACCCAATCACTTCATTGAAGAGAGAGGGTGTGAAGTTTCAATGGACATTGGATTGTGAAAAGAGTTTCCAACACTTGAAACAATTATTAACAAGTTCTCCAATACTGAGGATTGCAGACCCAAATGAAGACTTCATTGTATGCATAGATGCATGTAAAGAAAGACTTGGTGGAATCCTCAGTCAAAATGGGTTTGTTTTATGTTATGAATCAAGGAAGTTGAAGGAGCATGAAAGAAACTATGCCACTCATGATTTTTAGTTGGCAACCATAATGCATGCCTTGAGGAAATGGAGACACTACTTCATGAGAAAAAGGTTTGAGCTAAGGACAGACCACAATGGTCTGAAATATTTATTTGATCAGCCAACTCTAAATGCTAGGCAAAACAGATGGTTAGAATTTCTAAGTGAATATGACTTTGATATAAAGCATATCAAGGGGAAAGAGAACAAAGTGGCTGATGCACTCAGAAAAAGAGTGCATGAATTGCATGCTACAACCATTAGTATGTACCAATCAGATTTGAAATACAAAACTATAGAGGTTGCCAAATCAGATTTGCAATACAAGGAATTAGTGGAAAAATTACAACAAGGTATTTTGCAGTAGAAAATTCAGGAATATAAGCTAGATAATGGTGAAAGTCCCATGTATAGGGGCATAATTTATGTACCAAATTCTCAGGAATTGAAAAAATTGATATTGAGATAAATGCATAATGTGCCTTATGTTGGGCACCTAGGATATCAGAAAACTATTGCAGCTGTCAAAAGCCAATATTATTGCTCAGGCATGAAGAAAGAGGTTGTTGATTTTATTGTCAGATGTTTGGAACGTCAAAAGGTAAAGGCTGAGCATAAACACCCAGTTGGTTTGCTACAACCATTACCCATTCCTAAATAGAAATGGGAAGTTGTAACCATGGATTTCATCACTAAACTGCCAAGAACAAACAAGCAACATGATTCTATCATGGTAGTGGCGGATAAGCTTACTAAAGCTGCCCATTTTATTCCAATTAATCTCACTCACAAGGCAACAAACATTGTTGATGTTTATATGAGGGAAATTCCTAGATTACATGGCATACCCAAGACAATTGTGTCTGACAGAGATCCAAAATTTACCTCGAAATTTTGGAAAGGATTATTTAATGGGTTTGGAACAAATTTGAATTTTAGCACAGCTTATCATCCAGAATCAGATGAACAAATAGAGAGGGTGAATCAAGTGATTGAGGATATGTTGAGGATGTATGTGATGGATAAACCATCAAAATGGGAAGACTACCTACACTTGGTAGAGTTTGCTTATAAAAATGGGTACCAAGCATCTCTAAAGATGAGCCCATTTTAGGCACTTTATGGCAAAAAGTGAAACACACCAGTAAGCTGGGATAACCCAGCAGATAGAGCAGTGGTTGGGCCAGATTTGCTCAAGGAAATGGAGGAGAAAATGATTAAAATAAAACAAAATTTAAAGGTTGTCGAAGACAGGCAGAAAAGCTATGCTGATAAAGGAAGAACTCACAGGGAATTTAAAGTGGGTGATCATGTATTCTTGAAAGTGAAAGCCAATAGAATTTCCCTGAAGTTGGGAAATTGTTCCAAGTTGGTAGCTCGCTATTGTGGGCCATTTGAAATCTTAGAGAAGATTGGTCTAGTAGCTTATATGATTGCATTTCTTGCATCTATGTCTATTCATAATGTATTCCATGTATCATTGCTCGATAAATATATACCTGATGCTAATCATGTTATTGATTGGAATGTGATTCAGGTGGAGCAAGAAGGCGCTTTGCAAGTGCGACCGGTATGCATTTTGGACCGAAAAATCAAACAGCTCCAGAATCGAGCCATAGGGATTGTAAAGGTCCAATGGACCTTGTACGGTCCTGAGGATGCTACTTGGGAGCATGAGGATGCAATGCGGGCAGAATACCCACATCTTTTTGAGGATTTTTGAAAAATTTGTTGTATGTGTGTACATGATGCACTGAGGACAATGCATAAAATAAGGGGAGGGGATTGTAATATCCCTAGGATGAACCCAATT
>JASDQU010242522.1:67198-96038 GCA_032191745.1 Picea mariana | reverse complement strand
GAGGGAGTGTTAATATTATGGTAGCTGCGGGAGGTATTTACCTCTACATGTGAACCTGATGAGAATAGAAGACTCCGGGAAGCAAGAGAAACCCTAATGAATTGGCTAATAAGCCTAGAAGTCTTGTCAGCTCATGAAGATAATTTATATTAAGTTATTAGCCTCCAAGAGAAGAAGTCGGCCATAAATAATAATAATATACTGAACAGACACATACCTAGAAGGAGAAGTCAACCCCAACAAAACTGGAAGGATTACTATAAATACAGGGTGCCAGTTCTCATTTGCAGCATCTCAGAATTGCAGTTTCCTAGTTGGTGTGCACTGCAGTTGCAGTTTGGTGCGCAGGTTTGGAGGAGGGTTGCAGGTGCAGCTGCAGCAACAACTAGTTCTCAGTATTGGCTTGGATATCTCTTAGCTAGGTTTTGGGACTATCTGATCAGTTTCTTGTGTTGCGCTATCCTTGGAGAGAGATGCGTTGTCCTTTGTTTGGCTATCTAGCCTAGGGTTTTCTTCCGGAGGAATTCTTAGTCAAGGTTAAGGTGCTCGGAGGGAGGCTTCGGCCTGTAGTTGGGTGACAAGGGTATCGTCAATGGTAAAATGAGCACACCATCTTCTATATTCTAACAGAACCTCTATACCTAGTGATGACGTGTACAACCACGTCAGTTCATGTGTCATGTCATGAATAAATCCATGTGTCATGTGGACGTTGTGCCCCATGTTTGAGATTGGTCAGAGGAGTTTTGGGCCGTAGATCTATGAGAAGGCATGATCTAATATTATCTTTTGATCATAGTAAGAAAGGGTAACTCTCAATCGTCCACCAGGGAAACCCAAGGATGGATCTGGGTCATTGGTCGGAGGCGGCCACGACGCAGGACAACCATCCAATCTGTCATGGGATCCACTGGCTTGAGTATGAAGGAGACAAGGAAGACAAGTTAATCATCAAGTAGGTTAAGGACTTTGAACAACCTGAGGCCGTTGCTTGTACAATCCTAACAATCGTTAAATTGGCTGAAGGAAAGGCCATCAGAGTGGGTCGGTCGGAAATAGTCCGGAGGAGTGAACTCCAACGGAAGGACCCCGAGAGAAAATAAGGGTCGTCAATCGAAGTGAATAGTTGATAAAAAGGGTCCAATGAGCTAGATGGAAAACGCCAAGTCGAATCCATGTTAGATAGCACTAGTGATGGTAAGCCACGTAGATTCCACGTGGAAACGAGGTGGATTGTAGTCATTAAAGCTCAAAACCTTTGAGAGAATGTAACTTTTGATCCAGAGCTCAGTTTTTAGCATGGTGTCAGTCGTTGGAAAAATCTTTATCAATAGAAGATGCTGGTGTTTGTAACATCCCCATTTTCAAACCCAAAACTAACGATATTGTAATATCCCTCGGCCGAACCCAATTATAAATGTAGTGAAAGTATACTTAAGTTGGTGAGATGTTTTCACATCATTTTGTAATGCACCTTTCATGGCATAGTGCGCACAGGTACTGCGCATTAAAATGATGTAGTGTGCACATTCTTGGATACCATGTGCAGTAACTAAAGTGTGCACAATATAGAGGTCAACGAGCCTTTGTGTTCATGATATGTGTTATAGGTTGGTGAGCCAGTTATTATAAGCTGAGATTCTTATGTTTTGGAATTAGGCTAGAGCGCCTAGATGTTAAAGGCCAGTGCACCTATTTTGTATATGTCTCATGATTAATATAAAATACATTGTTTTGCGCAGACCGACCATGATAAAAGAGATGGGGGACTAAACTTCACCAGTTAGGGAAAGGGAGGGCCAAAAGTTAAGGAAAAGGGCTAAGCTAGAGAGATTAAGCAAAAAATGAATATTATATTAATATTTCTTAAAACATAAATTATGGATAATTATTTTATCTTAAGTTCTAAAGTTGGGGACAAGTGGACCAAAGTAGCTTCCAACATGACAAGTGTCAAGTTGGGGACATGCATACATATTGTTCGGACTTATTTCATTTTCATACTCTCCCATCATTCGGACAACCATCTCTCCCATGATTCCTTTGATCATTCAACCATGACTCGATGACCATTTCACTCACATAGTCAATTAGTTTCAGATATTCATTTCCCTGTACCAAAATCCGTATCCATAGCCATATATGTTGGGTAGTTGTTATCTTGGGAGTGGGATTGAAGAAGCAGGTTGTCAAGCTCATGGAATATTGAAGAGGTGAGTTGTCAGGCCCGTGAGCAATTCTCTGAGTGAGAGAATTGTTGGGGACTGACTTCCTGAAGTTGCTAAACTGCAACTACGGTGCTCAGAGACTTCCTGTCTGGCCTGTTGCTGAAGCCCTAGAAGGGAAGTGGGGCAGCCGAAGGACAACCGAGTAGAGAAGGGGCACACTTCCTTGGGTGGGACAGACATGTGGGGAATGAGGGACTATAGGCTATTAGTTGAGTGAGCACTGTGACAGAGTCTTTCCTGTTGTCTATGAGCCTTTAGCCTGGTTAGGAATTCCTTTACCCGGGTAGAGTTTAGTCCCAACTTAGGGGTGACTCACTGTTGAGAGTGATGAATAGTGTAGTCTAAGGCTGGGATGTTCGTGGACGTTCTGCACATAGTTGGTGACATTCTTACCAAGATAAGTACCAATTGTGTGATAAATTTACATGCTTCATTGTTATTTAAGTGCTTATTTTATGGGTTATTTCCTATGCATGATTATAACTGTCTGTATGTTTATGGGTATTTCTCATATATGATGCATGTCTGTGGTTACTGTTATTTCAGTATGAAATTGTATGTCTACAGAATGTATTGTCTACTACATTTTATTTATAAAGCTTCCGCAAGAGTTATGCGTGTGTGTGTGTGTGTGTGTATATATATATATATATATATATATATATATGCATGCAGTTAGAAGAGAAAATTTTATGTGGCATAGCTCAGTTGAATACTGAGTATGTTATAGTAAGTTCCGCAATGAGAGAACGAAAGTGTTCCCTTGTGTAGCGTGGCTCGACCTGTGGGTGGCCGGGGACGTTATAATATGGTATCAGAGCTTTAGTTCCAACACTGAGCTTGGATGGACCGAAAAGGTTCAGTTGAAGCGAATATTCACAGAAGAATTAATTTCGAAGTGGCCAAATTTCAAGTCACAGAGCGTCTATGAAAAATATTGGTGTGCAGGCGCACACGATAAATTTTGGCACTGCGCAGGAAATGTTGGCGTGTTGGTGCACGCGGTAAATTGTAGCGTCGTGCGGAAGAATATTGTGTGTGGATGCGTGCACTAAATTTAGCATTGCGCGATGTGAATACACATAGTAATGGTGCACGTGGTGTGCACAGTATTGCAAAACACAGAGGAGTTTGGTTGGTGCACGCACAGTATGAGTATAAGTTGTCTCGCGACAGTATAGTCAATGATGCACGCAGATTATTGTGCGGGATGGGGCACATTGAACATTGGCATGGTGCAACACATAGAGCGATATACATGTGGAATATCAGTGCAAGAACCAAAACCGTGCGTAGTGGATATAGGTGCGTGGAAGTATGATTTACCTAGTGGTGTTGTTGTGCACGATAAATATGGGTGTACGAGTTGAATTTTTTGTGCGCGCGAAGTCATTTGGAAGGAGATGAGTCTGAATTAAATAGAAAATTTTCATGGTATTAGAGGAAAAAGAAACACACAACCACATTGGAGTATTATTTAAAATGAATTCATAGTTTGTTTGAAAAGAAACAAATATAGTCTTAATTGCTAAGCCGAGAGCATCTCAAAGATGAATTTTTGGTTTTATATTCCTCCAATTCAGACAGATGGAAGTGAAATATAAGTTTACAAGAAACACATACTATGAAAGAAAACAAGACTCATATCACCACCAGATTAGATTCTTATCATAAACAGTCCAAAATCCGCTTCTGCATTTGTATATTCATTTTAATCCCAAAATTACAAAAAATTCCTCCTGCACAGAGGACAGATTTCCTTTTTCTCTTTTCTCTTCCTAGAGATAATATGTATTCATAGAAGAATTATTTGTAGAAGTCAAAAACATGCGGACTTCCTCATATTTCTAAAAACATAAATAAGTTACAAAAAGGGAATGATTTAAAATAACAATTATCTTATTTTAAAAGGACCGTTTAAGAACAGGTCTATCATCCCTGGGGTCCCAGACCTCTGCTACCATTCGTCCAAAAATTGTTGAAAGATACTTAAATCTATTCGAAGATTCATTTTAGCTTAGCGATCTCCTCCTTTAAAGTATCTAACCAGACTGGTTGATTTTCTCCAACACTTTCAGCGGTTTCAACTATGGTTTCTTTCTTCTGTCACTTGCTCCATTTCTTCTTAACAGTTCGCCTGTTGATGATCAGATCCTTCATAATGGGATTTAGCCTGAATTCCAATTTCGAGTCTGCAACAGGTTGTGTATGAAATTTAGTCGCTAAGATATGCACAATTACCTTTTCCTTCTTACTCGTAGGAAAATCTACCTTGTTGCCTGAATAACCAGTCTCACTGGATATAGCTTTGTCCATGTACCTCAATTTTGCAGACACCGAAATGCTTTTACAGAGATCAGAAGGTAGAGAAAATTTGGAGATTACTCCATTTACAGATAAGATGATACCTCCATATTTGAGAATTGGTAGTTATAGAGTCCCAATCATGAATCACAGACAGACTTGCGTACAAGTACGTTGGCTTGCCATGCACAACTAATCCATTTCAAATGATTAGTATTTGAGTTCGTTTCATGGCAGCGATCACCTGACATCATACCGCTATGAAGTACCCAATGAGTGAAACAGGGTGATCTAACTAGCCATCGCCCATTCCACGAGTGGTGGTTTGACATATTGAAACACATGACATCGGGACTTTGGCAGAAGTGGTTTCGACAAATCGCCTTTCGCCTTGATCTATCTCAAGACTTGGGTCTTATCTAAAAATTGTCATGGTGATAACACTAGGAAATCGAAAGAGATAATTTTTATGTATATATTGAACCAAAATGGTTCATATTTTTTCATGAATTGTTGAATTAGTTAGCTTGATAAGTTTTGATGGCAACACATTTTGCAGAATTAACAACAACTAGATCCGATCATATCAGTGTAGAGTCCATAGCAATGGAAGAGGCACAGGGGAATTACAGTCATCAAGACGAGAGCAGAAGGATGGAGGTCCATTTGGGCCTTGAAGGAACAAACTCCAATGGACATGGAGATGAAAGGAATGAAAACATGAATATGGTAGAGACCATTAAAAATTTGCAGAAGGATGTTCAAAGCCATAAAGCAGACAATGAAAGGCTTATGAAAGCCAAGGAGCAACATGATGACTTCAACGTGAAGTTATTGGAAGGATTGAACATAATAGAAAATAAATTGAATAAGGAGAGTGGCTCGAGCAAATCGGGGAGTCACAAGTCTCATGATGAGAAAAAAAATCAAGAAGTGTTAGCAGACATCACCATCACTCCCCGAGGCATTCCAATAAGAGAGCAGGAAACAACTCAAGTCCATCCCCTGTCAGAAGGCATAATAGGTCTGGGGTGTATGATCTACGAGGAGAAATGAACAAAATCAAACATCCTACATTTGATGGGTAACACAAGAAGGATGAAGATGCAGAAACATGGTTGTTGGGCATGAAAAAGTATTTTCAATTGCATAATTATTCTTCTCAAGAAGAGGGTAGAATTTCCATCTATCAACTCAAGGGAAAGGCATCCATGTGGTGGGATCAACTTGTGTAGGTGCAACACATTAAAGAGAAAAGTGTTACTTGGAGGGAATTCAAGAAGTATTTTGAGAAGAAATATTTGTGTATGAGATATTATGACAAGAAAATGAAAGAGTTCTTTGAACTCAATCTTGGAAGTATGACCATAGATGAATATGAGAGAAGGTTTTTAGAATTGTTGAAGTATGTCTCTTTCATCAAGGATGAGACAGTCAAAATTCAAAGGTATTTGAGTGGATTGCCATCATCTATCAGTGAAAAAATACAGTATGATGATCCCAAGACATTGGAAGAGACCATAAGGTGTGCTAAATACCTATATGATCATCAAAAAGAAAGGTCAACTTTCCAAAAGGCTTGGGAAGACAAAAAGAAATTTAAGATGGATAAGAGAAAGAAGGGATCTAAACCACCCTTCTTCAAAAATAATCCACAGGGACAACAAACTCCTAGAGAGCCTAGAGCGATTGAAATAGGGATTCAAAGGCCAAGGCAACCACCCATTCAATGTTGGGGTTGTAAATGAGATCATATGTTCAGATATTGTCCTCACAGAGGTGAGAAAGGAAAGACCGTTCACAATGTACAACAAGATGAAACAGTGGAGGACATGGGCAGAAATGTGCCAAGGATCTATGCAGCCTTGGACAACAAGCAAGCAGAGTATTAGTCACATATGATTGAAGTGGAAGGTATGATCAACAACCAAACCATTTATATTTTAATTGATTCAGGAGCTAGTCATAGTTATATAGATCCTAAGATGGTGGAAAGGTTGCAATTGCCAAGAATCAAGCATGGAAAATCTTGGTTGGTGCAGCTGGCTAGAGGAGCCAAAAGAAAAGTTAATGAAATGGTTAAGTCATGCCTCATCGACATGAATGGACTGAACGCCAAGGCAGATTTGAACATTTTGCCTTTAGGTTCCTATGATTGTCTAATTGGGATGGATTGGTTGGACCAACATCATGCTCTCTTAGACTATCATAACAAAGCATTTACTTGCTTGGATGAGGAAGTGAACCAAAGGAAAGTGCAAGGAATTCCCAGGGAAGTAACCATTAGAGAAATTTCAGCATTGCAACTGAAGAAAAGTTATAGAAAGGGGTGTCAAATATTTGCAGCTCATATGGAAGAGACACCTAAAGATAAGGTGCCAAATTTGGAAGATTATGAAGTCCTAAAAGAATTTGAAGATGTATTCAAGGAGGTACCAGGACTACCCCCAAAGAGAGACATTGATAAATCTAATGCCTGGAGCAACTTCAGTGTCAAAGACACCTTACAAAATGAGTACACCAGAATTGAAGGAGTTGCAAATGTAGCTTGAAGAACTTTTGAAGAAGGGGTATATACACCCAAGTGTGTCACCTTGGGGTGCCCCAGTCTTGTTTGTGAAAAATAAATATGGAACATTAATATTGTGCATTGACTTCATACAGTTGAATAAAGTGACTGTTAAGAACAAGTATCCTCTGCCAATGATTAATGATCTCTTTGATCAATTGAAGGATGCAAGGATATTTTCAAAGATAGATCTCAAATCAGGATACCATAAGGTAAGGATTAAAGAGGAATATATCAGAAAAACCACCTTCAGAACAATGTATGGTCATTATGAGTTCACAGTGGTGCCATTTGGGTTGTCAAATGCACCAGCTGTTTTCATGTGCTTAATGAATGGTGTTTTCCGAGAATATTTAGACAAGTTTGTCATTATCTTTTTGGATGACATTCTTATATATTCTAAGTCAAATGAAGAGCATGAACATCATTTGAGGATGGTGTTTCAAGTATTAAGGGAGCATCAGTTGTATGCCAAACTGAGCAAGTGTTCATTTTATCAGAAACAAATTCACTATTTGGGACATATAATTTCAAAGGATGGGATAGCATTGGATCCTGAGAAGATAGAAGCCATTAGATAATGGTCAACACCAAATAATGTGACAGAGATGAGATCATTCATGGGTCTTGTAAGCTACTATAGGAGATTCATTGAGGGATTCTCAAAGATAGCATACCCAATCACTTCCTTGCAAAGAAAGGGTGTGAAGTTTCAATGGACATTGAATTGTGAAAAGAGTTTCCAACACTTGAAACAATTATTGACAAGTGCTCCAATACTAAGGATTGCAGACCCAAGTGAAGACTTCATTGTATGCACAAATGCATGTAAAAAAGGACTTGGTGGAGTCCTTAGTCAAAATGGGTTTGTTATATGTTATGAATCAAGGAAGTTGAAAGAGCATGAAAGAAACTATGCCACTCATGATTTGGAGTTGGCAGCCATAGTGCATGCCTTGAGGAAATGGAGACACTACCTCATGGGGAAGAGGTTTGAGCTAAGAACAGACCACAATGGTCTGAAATATTTATTTGATCAGCCAAATCTAAATGCTAGGCAAAGCAGATGGTTATAATTTCTAAGCGAGTATGACTTTGATATAAAGCATATCAAGGGGAAAGAGAATAAAGTAGTCGATGCACTTAGCAGGAGGGTGCATGAACTACATTTTACAACCATTAGCATGTATCAGAATGATATTAAAAGAAAAATTCTGGAGGTTGCAAATGCAGACCTGCAATACAGAGAATTGGTAGCAAAGCTACAACAAGGTAAGATGCCATAGAAGATGGATATTTACAATTTGGGATTAGATGGAATACTGCTGCATAAGAACAAAAATTTTGTTCCAAATGTCCAGGAATTGAAACGTATGATTTTGCATGAGATGCATAATGTCCCTTATGCAGAGCACCCTGGATATCAGAAAACTGTGGCAATGGTCAAGAGCCAATACTTTTGGCCAGGTATGAAGAGAGAAATCGCTGAATACATCGCTAGATGTATGGAATGCCATAAAGTTAAAGTTGAGCATAGGCACCCAGCATGGTTGCTACAACCTTTGCCCATTCCTGAATGGAAGTGGGAAGTGGTGACGATGGATTTTATTACGGGATTTCCCAGAACAGGAAAACTACATGATTCGATCATGGTGGTGGTGGACAAGCTTACAAAAGCTGCCCATTTTATTCCATTGAAAACTCACAAGGCAATAGATGTTGCTGATATTTTCATGAAGGAAGTGGCACGATTGCACGGAATTCCTAAAACAATTGTGTCTGATAGAGACCCGAAATTCACCTCGAATTTCTGGAAAGGATTGTTCAAAGGGTTCGGAACAAATCTGAACTTTACTACAACTTATCATCCTAAGTCTGATGGACAGACAGAGAGGGCGAACTGAGTGATAGAAGACATACTGAGAATGTATGTGATGGAAAAACCATCGAAATGGGAAGACTACCTGCACTTGGTAGAATTCGCTTACAACAATGGGTATCAGGCATCGTTGAAGATGAGCCCATTTGAAGCACTTTATGGTATAAAGTGAAATACTCCAGTGAGCTGGGATAATCCAGCTGATAGGTCAATAGTTGGGATAGAGTTTCTCAAGGAGATGGAGGATCAAATGTTAAAAATTAAGAAGAATTTGAAAGATGCTCAAGACAGGCAAAAAAATTATGCTAATGAGAATAGAACCCACAGAGAGTTCAAAGTGGGTCATCATGTTTTCCTGAAAGTGAAAGCTAACAGGAGTTCCCTGAAGTTGGGAAACTGCGCCAAGTTGGCAGCTATATTTTGTGGGCCATTTGAAATCCTAGAGAGGATTGGTACAGTTGCGTATATGATTGCATTGCCTGCATCTATGTCTGTTCATAATGTATTCCATGTATCATTGCTAAAGAAATATATATCTGATGCTAATCATGTTATTGATTGGAATGTGATTCAGGTGGAGCAATAAGGCGCTTTCCAAGTGCATCCGGTGCACATTCTGGACCGAAAAATCAAACAACTCCGAAATCGAGCCATAGGGCTTGTAAAGGTCCAATGGACATGGTATGGTCCTAAGGACGCTACTTGGGAGCATGAGGATCCAATGCGGGCAGAATACCTGCATCTTTTTGATAATTTTTGAAAATTTTGTTGTATATGGGTACATGATGCACTAAGGACAGTGCATAAATAAGGGGATGGGATTGTAATATCCCTCGGCCGAACCCAATTATAAATGTAATGAAAGTATACTTAAGATGGTGATCTGTTTTGACATCATTTTGTAATGCACCTTTCATGGCATAGTGCGTGCAGGTACTGCACAGTAAAATGATGTAGTGCGCACATTCCCAGATACCGCTCGCAGTAACTAAAGTGCGCACAATATAGAGGTCAATGAGCCTTTGTGTTCATGATATGTGTTATAGGCTGGTGAGCTAGTTAGTATAAGCTGGGATGCTTATGTTTTGGAATTAGGCCAGAGCACCTTGATGTTAAAGGTCATTGCGCCTATTTTGTATATGTTTCATGATTAATATAAAATACATCGTTGCGCGTAGACTGACCATGATAAAAGAGATGGGGGACTAAAATTCACCAGTTAGGGAAAGGGAGGGACAAAAGTTAAGGAAAATGGATAAGCTAGAGAGCTTAAGAAAAAAATGAATATTATATTAATATTTCTTAAAACATAAAGTATGGATAATTATTTTATCCTAAGTTCTAAAGTTGGGGACAAGTGGACCAAAGTAGCTTCCAACTTGACAAGTGTCAAGTTGGGGACATGCTTACATATTGTTCGGACTTAGTTCATTTTCACACTCTCCCATCATTCAGACGACCATCTCTCCCATGATTCCTTCGATCATTCAGCCATGACTCGATGACCATTTCACTCACACAGTCAGTTAGTTTCAGACATTCATTTCACTATACCAGAATCTGTATCCATAGCCATATCTGTTGGGTAGCTGTTAGCTTGGGAGCAGGATTGAAGAAATGGGTTGTCAGGCCCATGGAATATTGAAGAGGTGGGTTGTCAGGCCCGTGAGCAATTCTCTGAGTGAGAGAATTGTTGGGGATTAAATTCCTAAAGGTGATAAACTACAGCTAAGGTGCTTGGAGACTTCTTGTCCGGCCTGTTGCTGAAGCCCTGGAAGGGAAGTGGGGAAGACGAAGGACTGTCGAGCAGAGAAGGGGCACACTTCCTTGGGTGGGACAGGCATGTGGGGAATGAGGGATTGTAGCTTGTTAGTTGAGTGAGCACTATGACAAAGTCTTTCCTGTTGTCTATGAGCCTTTAGCTTGGTTAGGAATTCATTTACCCGGATGGAGTTTAGTCCCATCTCTGGGGTGACTCACTGTTGAGAGTGATGAACAGTGTAATCTAAGGCCAGGAGGTTTTTGGATGGTCTACACACAGTTGGTGACATTCTTACCAAGATAAGTACCAATTGTGTGATAAATTTACATGCTGCATTGTTATTTAAGTGCTTATTTTATGGGTTATTTCCTATGCATGATTATAATTGTTTGTATGTTTATGGGTATTTCCCATATATGTTGCATGTCTGTGGTTACTGTTATTTGAGTATGAAATCAGATGTCTACAGAATGTATTGTCTGTT
Source organism: Picea mariana (assembly GCA_032191745.1). Classification (NCBI taxonomy): domain Eukaryota; kingdom Viridiplantae; phylum Streptophyta; class Pinopsida; order Pinales; family Pinaceae; genus Picea; species Picea mariana. Next base: position 84,812 of record JASDQU010242522.1, on the reverse strand, counting down.
ACATTTTATTTATAAAGCTTCAGCAAGAGTTCTGCGTGTGTGTGTGTGTGTGTGTGTGTGTATATATATATATATATATATATATATATATATATTTAAATGTATGTAGTTAGATGAGAAAATTTTATGTGGCATAGCTCAGTTGAATAGTGGGTATGTTACAATAATTTTCATAGTGAGAGAACGAAAGTGTTCCCTCGTGTAGCATGGCCCGGTTTGTGGGTGGACGAGGATGTTATAGATACGTATTGTAAAAATAACGTGTGGCCGAGAGCCAAGCAATGTATATTGTAAATGTGATGTATGACCGAGATCCAACATGTAAATGATGTAAATTGAAAGATAATGAATAAAATGGATCGTCAGTTGCAGAATGAAACTGATGGAGATTGGGGGATAAGTATCCACAAGAGAGGGTAGGGATCCAAGGGGGAGAGTTACCCATATCTATTAAACCAAAACCCATTTTCTATTTTTTCTCTAAATTATCCTTGCCATGAACCTTCCATTAGTTGTTGAGTGTTCTAGAGCCCAATCATTGAATTCATGTAAGAATGTTGGTGTGAGAGTCAATTCCCATAGTTATTGAGAGCATGGGGGTTGAGTACAATCAGCGTGGGGAAGGGTGCTAGTCATAGAAGCAAGATAAAGAGAGGAAATTTGTATGGGTGGGAGACCCGTTTTTACACATTCACGTTTTTGCATAGAGAACTGTTTTTGCATGGAGTTTTCTGACCAACAATGGAGTTATGAGTGTGGGATCTTGCGGGCAGTTGTTGTGGACATTTTTGGATGCTATTTGAAGATGTAATCTTGTGGAGAAAGATTTTTTCTACATGGGAACGACGAGCTATTCGAAATTCATCCAATGAGCATGCATTTTGATTGTTGGGTGAATTTGTGTTTCATCTGTAGAATTCCTAAAGTCCCAACAAGTAGAATTCCTATCCAACCTGTGTTGGAAGCCCTGGAGGGGAGTGGAAAGGCATGAGGAACTATGAGAAGTGAAGGGGTATTCCATCCCTTGGGTTTTGCAGGTTGAGGGGAAGTTTGTTGGTGGATTGGAATTAGCTGAGAGTTTAACTGTTGAAAGGGGGACAATATCCAGCCTTAGGCATCTCCGTCTCTTGTGGATTCATAGCCCCATCTTGGGGGTGTCTTATTGTTGAGAACTAGAACAACAAGGCTATAGTTGGGAGGAATGTCTATCCTCTACAGTGGGTTTCACATTTCAAAAGGTAAGTGTTCTATTTGTTGTGTTTACTGATGTATAATGTTGATATAATTGTTGTGCAATTTACTCTGAGTTATGTTTGGTTATTGTTGCTTACTGTGAGCATAAAGATGCATTCATGTCTCTATTTTATGGTTGAATGTTGTTGTATGTATTTAATTGTTGTTTTGCACAGTAAGAGTAATTTTATTTATGTTTTTATAGAATATGGACAACCAAATGAATTTGTATTTCATGTTGTATGCTAATTTTCACATTTTATATTTGTATCAAAAATTTTATTGGGTCATTTTAGTAGTGATGCGACCTAGCTAGGGGCTAGGTTTATTACAAAGTGGTATCATAGCTACTAGTTCAACACTGGACCTGTATGGGCCAAGAACTAGTGCGACTGTGGATAAATCGTTGTTACAAACTTTGGTCTGAGTGAATTGGGAAAAACAATGGAAAACCATAGTGAAAATCTTGAATTTCGTGGGAGAAATCGATATTAGTTTCCCAGAATTTTCTGAGACATTTTCATGGTGTCTAATGACCAAATTGCAAAGTTAAATTCATTCTGCAAGGTCGAATTTCAAGTTTTAATGGAGGCTGATGGAGCTAGGATAGTTTAAATAATCGACGACCAAGATCGCTTTTGATCTTGCGTTCGACGGCCCAGATTCATTTTAATAAATTTAAAAATTTCTAAGGATTTTGAAATTTGGCAAGGTGGTCAGATTGAGGACTGAAATTCACTTTGGTGGTTAGAATTTAAAGGATATCGATGCTCCATATTCACCTAGATTATGCTCAAAATCTACTAAGTGTTGAAGTTCTCCAACTGAACTCATCGAGGGTCGATGGTCAAATCGACGAGATTTGCGGGGAGTTTTAAGTTTTCCGGTAGAACTCACCGATGGTTGATGGTCGAATCGATGAGTTGGGTGAAGAGAGGGTTTGTCCAGAAGGAATCTCTGATCACTGACGACTGATGGTAGGGGATAGACATATTTTGACAAAAAATTCTAAGTGTCAAGGTTTTCCAACAAAACTTGCCGATGTCTGACGGTCTGTGTCGGTCGAATTTTACAAAGCATGTTTAACCGCTGATAGCTGATAGGCCAATGGTTGGGAATCAAGCGATTTGGAGAAGTGTTTTCGAAACAATCGACAAAATTCATCGATGGCCGACATGCTGATGGTCGAGAGTCGGCCAACTCGACTAGGAGTTCGGTTCGTCCAAGAGAATTGGCTGACGGTCAATGGAGGAAAGAGGATGACAATTTCATCATCCATGTGTCATGCGATATCAACATCCATGTGACATGCCACGTCAACCAACATAAGTGGTCGATGACCAATGGTCATGTTGATCGATTTGGGGAAGTGTTTTCGATGGTCGACGGGGATCGCCGATGGGTCTATGGTTGGGCATCAACCAAATAAATTAGAATTTCCTTTCGCCAATGAATATCTCCGATGATCGATGGTCGAATTGGTCGATTTAGCGATGTGTACAAATTGGGTGTTAGGGAAATGGACCGACGATCGACGGTTGGATCGACATATGAGAAAAACTTTTTGTGTGCCCAAAGGAGGATGCCAATCATTGATGGTCGATAGATTTAGATGAAAAATTCCTATTTCTATTGATTTGAGATCAACGGTTAATATTTAAGGGGCTGTCAACACAATAAAACAATCAATTTAATGTGACTTTTTGTGGTTTTTGAAGGTCATTAACTTGCGAGGTATTTTTGAGGGCCTAAACAACGTTTTTAGCCAATCAAAATAGAATGTAATAATGTACATTATGTATTTATATTTCAAATAAAAGAACGCAGAGAGAGCTATCAAATGAGCTAAACAGTTCACAAAACGGGGCTCGTATGAGAAAGTTATAGCCAAAACAATGAGGGTAAACTTTTGGCACCAGATTTACTTCCGGAAAGCATAACTCCATGATTAGAAGTTTGTTTTGGGGACAAGAGTAGTCGATGGATATATTATGCCCCATATAATTTAGCGGTGGAGTCAAAATTGGATTATGAGTACCTGAAAATGTGTTGGGAGTGAAGGATGACCCCTGAAACATATATGGATAAATTGGGTAAAAGAGTCAAAACTTCTCTGGGCCATAACTTTCAGTTCAGAGCTCATATTTGAGAAAACCAATAGTCATTGGAAATGTCTTGAGGAGAAGAAAACATCTACTAACCCAAAATTTTGAATTGGGCGTTATGTTTTTCTTAGAAAGGGATAGAATCGATTGTTGTAGCAACAAATGAGTGGAAATTGCAGCATGTGGATGTTGTAACTTTTCACTCAGAACTCAAAATGGGGCATGAGTGCAACCGTGAGAAAGATGTTTCGAAGATGAATGAATTTAAAGAATCAGATTCTAGAATAATGCATTAATACTTTTCATAATTTTAAATGAATAATGACCTGTAATCTAATTAATAAATACCTTGAAATATGCTTAATTCTAACAACGATTATTGCATGCACATTCTTGCAGAATTAGAAATACAAAAAAATAGACTTTAGTACCTACATGAGAACTAGAGATATGGAGGTTGATCAATGGTCTTACATCCATGAAGAATAAGTTAGAGGTCTACATGTCAACATGGGTAATGTTGAAACTGAGTCTAATGGAAGAAGAGATGGGCAGGGGCCTATAACTATGAGAAGCCTGCAAAAATAAGTGTAGATATATAGGGCCGATAATGAGAGGATAATGAAGGCTCAAGAAGAGATACTTCAAATCCTAAATATGCTATAGAAACAAGTTAACAAGGATTCAGGCACAAGGAAAGAAAATAGCGCTAAACAAGTGGAGGTATCTAGGCCTCATGATAGGAGGGATGATCATGGAGGATCTATACAATCAAGGAGTATTAGCATAAATCAACACCATCATTCCCCAGGGAACTCGACAAAAAAAACATATGCACGTTCAAGGTCAGAAAGAAACCCAAGTATATCTCTTGTCAAGCATAAGAGAATGAGACATGGGTCAAATAGATTGCAAGGACAATTGAGGAAAATCAAACCACTATCATTTGATGGAGAAAACAAGAAAGGTTAAGATGCAGAAGCATGGTTGCTTGGAATGATGAAATATTTACAATTTTATAAATACTCATGAAATGCAGAAGCTAGAATTGCAGCCTACCATATTCAAGGGAATACATCTATGTGGTGGGACTGACTGAAGCAATTTAAGCACCTTGATGAGAAAATGATGTCTTGGAAGCAGTTCAAGAAATATTTTCAGCAACAATACTTATCAGAGCAATATTATGGCAAGAAGATGAAAGACTTATTTGAATTCAAGCTTGGGAACATGACCATGGATGAATATGCGAGAAAGTTATTGAAACTTCTCATGTATGTGAGCTTCATCAAAGATGATAAGGTCAAAATTCATATGTTCCCGAGTGGACTACCATCCTTTTACAAGGACACAATTCAGTTTGATGAACCCATGAATTTAGAAGAAACCATAAGAAAGGAAAAGTATTTGTATAAGAAGAATAGAGGAAATCCAGTTTTCCAAAGGACCTGGGACGGAAATAAGAAATGAAGTATGGATCAAAGGAATAAAGGATTCAAGCCACCTTTAATCAGAAATAGATCTCAATCATATCAACAAGGGAAACCATCTCAAGGTGATCATAAAATGACGGATTCCTTGGAAAAGAGACCAAGACAACATCCCATAAAGTTTTGGGGATGTGAAGGAGATCATATGTATAAATATTTTCCTCATTGAGGAGATAAGATGAAGATTTTGCATAACATCAAGAAGGAGGAGACAATTGAGGACATGGGAAAAAACATGCCAAGGATCTATGCAGCCTTGGACAATAGACAAGAAGACTATAAATCCCACATGATTGAAGTGGAAGGTAAGTTAGATAATCAACCCATAGCTATTTTAATTGATTCTAGAATTAATCATAGCTATATAGATCCAAAACTAATCGAAATAGTTAAATTGAAGAAAATTAAGCATGGAAAGTCTTGGTTAGTTCCACTAGCTACTGAAACCAAGAGAAGAATTAATGAGCTTGTTAAAGAATGCCCTATAAATTTGAATGGAACTAACACTAAGGTAGATTTGAACATCATACCGCTTGGGTCTTATGACTACTTGATTGGTATGGATTGACTAGAAAGCATCGTGTTGTTGTAGATTTTTATAAAAGAAGTTTCAGCATTGCAGTTGAATTTTTTTTTTATAAAAGGGTGTCGAATATATGCATCCCATATGGAAGAACCAATCAAGGATAAGGAACCAAGTCTTGAAGATTATCCAGTCTTGAAAGAGTATAAATATGTGTTTGAGGAGTTACCGGGATTGCCACCAAAGAGGGACATAGATTTCTCAATTGACTTAATGCCTGGAGTTTCCCCAATATCTAAGACTCCCTACATAATGATCACACCATAGCTAAAAGAGTTCCAAATGAAACTAGAAGAGTTGTTAAAGAAAGGGCACATATGCTCAAGTGTCTCTCCTTAGGGTGCCCCAATTCTTTTTGTCAAAAAGAAAGATGGAACGTTGAGGTTATGTATTGACTTCAGACAATTGAACAAGATTACAATAAATAATAGATACCCTTTGTTAAGGATTGATGAACTTTTTTATCATCTAAAAGGAGCAAAGATATTCTCCAAGATTGACTGGAGGTCAGGCTATCATCAAGTGAGAATCAAAGAAGATGACACTAGAAAAACAACCTTTAGGACAAGGTATGGACACTATGAACTTGTCGTGGTGCATTTTGGTTTGAAAAATGCACCAACTACATTTATGTGTTTGATGAATGGGGTGTTCATAGATTTCTTAGATAAGTTTGTAATTGTATTCTTGGATGATATTCTTATCTATTCCAAGACACAACAATAGCATGAGTGACATTTGAGGATGGTGATACAAGTATTGAGAGAGAACCAATTGTATGCCAAATTGAGTAAGTGCACTTTTTTTATCAAAAGAAGATCCATTATTTGGGTCACATTGTTTCAAAAGAGGGAATAGCAGTGGATCCAAAAAATATTGAAGCAATCAAGAGTTGGCCAGAACCAATAAATATTTTAGAGGTTAGATCATTTATGGGTCTAGCTGGTTATTATAGGAAATTCATTGTGGGATTCTCCAAAATTTCACACCCAATAACATCTTTGCAAAAGAAAGGAGTAAAGTTTGAGTGGAGTGCCAAGTGTGAATAAAATTATTAGTGCTTAAATGATTTGTAAACCAATGCACCTATTTTAAAAGTTGCAGATCCGAACGAGGATTTTGTTGTGTGCACAAATGCATGCAAGGAAGGGCTCGATAGAGTCCTTATAAAAAATGGACATGTAATTTGTTATGAGTCCAGAAAATTGAAGGAACATGAAATAAATTATGACACATGACTTAGAGCTGAAAACCATAGTACATTCCTTAAGAATGTGGAGGAATTACCTCATAGGAAAAAAATTGAATTATGGACAAACCATTTGAAATATCTTTTTGAATAGCCAACACTAAATGTTAGACAAACTATATGGTTGGAATTTCTTAGTGAATATAACTTTGATATCAAGCACATAAAGGAAAAAAAGAACAAGGTGGTTGATTCACTCAACAGAAGGGTGCATAAAATGCATGCTACAACCATTAGTATGTACATGACATATTTAAAAGATATAGAGGTTGTAATGACATATCAACATTATGTGCAAGTTGAGAGAGTCTATAGCAGAATGATATACAACAAAAATATAAGGATTATAAGCTAGAAGAGGATGAAATCCTCTTATTTCAGAATAGAGTTTATGTTCCCAATTCTCAGGAATTGAGAAATTTGGTTCTAAGTGTTACACATCAAAATTCCTCACTTCGATAATGTCACATTCTCGTTGTCATAAGTGTCACACTTTTGTCGCAAGTGTCGTATTCTCTTTCCGTAAATGTCACATCATAAACGACACCATGAAAACACTTGAGACAACCCCTAAAAAATGTTAGAATAAGAAGCCACATCATCTGTCAGATCTTTCCTTATTGCAAAATGAACCATTTTCTCTCAAACTTGGTTTCTCTTTGCTACTCTTATCGATTATCTGATTGATTAGAGGTTTTCATAAGGAATGTCAATGATCACAATATTGTTTTCCTTATCTTTGATCCCTTACTCAATTCAGGTCGACTATAAAGTGTGACTTTTGATTTTTTAGTGTTTTTCTTTGAGTGAATAGTTTGTTCTTATTTTGGTCTCTTATTTACTGCTGAGAGTGTCTTTGTTTGTGTACTTTTGCTTCCTCTTTTTCAAATCATAGTAGTGAACCTTTTTCATTATTAGTGAAAGAACAAAGAATTAGACGAAAATTTTAATTTACATTTGCAATCAAACAAAGAAATACTTGTATGCATTGGTTTTGGATATTGAAAAAGTCTTTCTTTATAATTTGGAAATCGTTTGAATTCTTGTTGAGAATACAATAATATAAAAATTTTCATTCTTGAGTGTTTTCTAGTGACAAAAGAAAATAAAATCTTCTCCTTCTCATAGGTAGAAGTTCATTGAAAATAAAGTTTGCATATCATTCTTTTTACTTTTTGGGAATTCGAATCTCAAACATCATCAATTTCACTATCATACACCATTGCGTAACAAATAACCATGAAAATGAACACTAATTAAAATCAAACTAGAAACTTTTATTTTTTTTATCATTACACCAACAATAGACTAGGACTAGAGCTTTGGAATAGGCTATGAGAATAACTCCAAATCTTTCAAGAAAAACTCAAAATATTGCGATGGGGAGAGAAAATCCAACCTTCATATAAGCATAGTTGGGATCCCCCTCTCACACAGGGGTTAAACACAAGGTTGTGTGCGAGAGAGAAACGAAGATTATCCCTATGAGACTTAACCAATCGTAGTAGTATGATCTTATATTGGGGGTTCTTCTTGAGGATAAACTATTTTCATTTGGTCTCAGAGCTTCATGAATTCAAAATCCGTTCAGGTTCCTCTGGAGTTTACCAGTCCATTTGTCCTCAATTGTCTTGAAGAATTTCAGACTTGATTTCATTCCCATGCGTTTGGACTCGACTGTCGATTGTACCTACCTAGAGGCTGACTATGAGTTGGTATCCTTAGTGGAAATAATCTTTAGGTTCCTTACACAAGGTGATGGTGAAGGAAAGTCTTCACTGTACCTGGAACAGACGTTAGTCAAACTCACTCGGGCTCCTTGGAGGGTAACCCACAGATAAATTTGTGAGGAAACTTGCACCAAGGTGGAAGTATTTTAAGTAGGCCACCAACGTAACTGATCCACCCACTCATATCATATCCCCTTATGGATTTGATCACACGATGTTGTATTTCATCACCAACTAGTACGTTCATTGAGAGAAGACATTGCTTTTCTTGTTGTCTTTCTAGATTTTTTAGTGAGTGTTGTTTGTTTACTTTAGTTGTCCTTAAAATTTGGTATTCTAGCCTATAAAGGTATTTGTAGATCACATAGGATGCAAGGTTTTATTCCAGAAGGCAACAAACCCCTACCTCCTAACTCACCTAAAGACACTTACCGTGAAGAGGTTGAGACCCATTCATACATTGGGAGTGTTGCTACTCCTTTGCTAGCAAATCCTGAGAGAGCTTTAGTTATGGTTAAGGAAGATTCCACCTTTCCTGTAAACCTGACTTTGACAATTCCTCTCGATCCACTCCTTGTCCAACTAGACTCCTCATGTAACATTGTAGTAGAGGATCACCCTAGCCTACCATCAAGGCCACATAATCAAATAGATATGGAACCAATACAACCAACTTTTAACGAAGAATACACTACCCCTATCCATTCTACTGAAATGATGGATCTACAACAAACTCCTATTAGTTTTATATGGAGAAACCCATCGAGATGAGACCTTTATGAAAAATTCAGTTTTATCTGACCACCCTTTGACCCTCCATATACATCTACCTCCACCGTGCAGAGGCAGGATCATCAGGTTAGCCTATTGACTGTCCCGTCGAACAAATAATCAATATTTCTATCACTTCTGGACAAGTTCAAAGTGAAACAAGAGTCGTGTTACCTATTCATTTGAAAAGTACCATGATGGTTACACCTACCTTTCCTCTTCAAGCCACAACTTCATATACCCTACAAAAACCTTTCGGGACACCTTCACATAAGAGGATGCAAAACCCTGCCACACAAAAAAAACCAACTATGGGACAAATCCCTACCGGGGGGAAACCCCTATTTAGTGGAAAAATCCCTACTGGGGGGAAACCTCTGTTTAGTGGGAAAATCCCTACCGGGGGGGAAACCATCCTTAAACACACCAATTCTAACTGGGGGGAAACCCCCATTCACTAGTCAAATCCTAGTTGCTACCCAACCAATGACAGGGGGGAATTTTCAATCTTCCTTCACCGGAAACCCCCCACAATCCTGAGGACCACCCCAAGGAGGTTTGTTTCACCAACCACATCAGGGAGGACCATCAAACCCCAACATGCAAGGAGGAATCCTAAATCCCAATCCTTCTAGATTATATTATGGAAAACCCTTCCCATGGGTTCTGAATCCCACTTGGGGTCCTCAAGGCCAACAATCTTTTCCTCTCCAAAGGAAAATCCCTTACCCTCCTCTAGGTCAACCTAGTTACCATCCTCAAGGGAAAACTAGTTATCCACCTCAAAATAGTTAAGCAAACTATCCTCCCCTGGGTTACACTGTTTATCCTCCCCAGGGACAAATGGGTTTCCCTTCTCCTTTTATGAAAATTCCTCAACAAATGAATCCTACTTTTGTTGGTCAACATCAACAACATATGGGAGGACTTGTTGGCTACAACTATCAACCCCAACCCATTTACAGTCCTACTGGTGTTCCTATTCCACACCTGTATCATCCTCAAGCTAATCGACAATTACCATTCTTAGCCACTCTATATCTACAGGATTTGTCGAGATTAACAAATGATCACATATTACACTCCCCTTTTTGGCCAGTCATTCCTGTCAAATTGCCTTCCAATATTCCAAAATTTGACAGTAAACTTGGTGAAGACCCTAATAACCACGTTATGAACTTTCATCTATGGTGTTAATCAAATTCACTAATGGATGATTCTATCTGGTTACGTCTTTTCCAACGTACACTTATGGGTTCAACGGCTAAATGGTACATTGAGTTACAACGCAGAACTTTTCAATATTTTAATTCACTTGCCATGGATTTTCTCACTCACTTCCAATTACCTATTCGCTATGATACCGACACAGAACTTTTGACCTCCCTTCATCAGAACAACTCCATACATATTTCTGATCATATTCATGAATGGAGATGACGATGACGGTTGATAAAAACAAACCATTCTCGACCAATTGTTGGTTGAATGGTTCACCAAATCTCTTTTACCTCCTATTGTGCATGACATAGCCATGGATGGTGTCGTTACAGAAGAAGAAGCCATTCCTCATGCCCAGTATCTTGACTTGGTTTATTCCCAATTCAGAAATTTGTATGAATTGATTCCAAATGCTCCCCGTACATCAATCGACCCATCATAACCATCCTCCATTGCCCATTCACATGGAGTTATCAGTTCCATCAAAACCCAATCCAGTTCACAGTCGACTGGCACACCCAATCGTTCAATAACTGCCCCCACTACCAGGTCAACTTCACTCTCATCAATCTCCACCCTGACTCAAGTATCTGAAGTGAATGCAGTTCAATATGCTTCTCCACAATAATGAGGGCGGGGGGGGAAGACAAATAAGAATAAACCTAAGAAAAACAATAATCAAACCAAAAATCCAAAAACTCAAGCACAACCACCTGCTACTAAGAAGCAACCGTAGTGAAAAATGAAATTTTCATGTCTCATTTGTGGTGATGATCACTACACACGAGACTGCCCCCATCGAGACGAAGTTTCTAAACTTTTAAAAGGAAATTCTCAAACCACTGTATTGACACATCCTTTTCCACAACAACAGTCACTGGTTGCACAAAATCCTACACCTCCAACATGAGTTAACCCAAATCATCCTCCTAACGAGGAAGCTTCATCAAGTGCACACATTTACATGTTTAATGTGACCAATTTGACCACTCGTACTATGACATATGACACACCACCAGGTAAAATTGATAAGGGAAAAGTAACTACTGACACTACACTGAATCCACCGCCCACTACAGTTACTCGTCCATCTGGACCACTCCAAATTGAGAAACCAAGTTTTGACTCTATTCTACGTCCACCCAAGAGCACAATCCGAAAGTCAACCTTTAATCCTAATTCGTGTGCTGATCAAAACTACAACATTGTTGAAGATTTTTCCCAAGCACATTGCGCTGTGTCAACTCTTGAAGTTCTAAAACACTGTCCTAGACAACATAGGACTCTTTTGGAAGACATCGGAGCTATAGATCCCAAGTCATCCAATAATATCACATTCAACCTAGATAATTTTAAATCATGGATCTCTCACCAAATTTCTTTCCAAATCAATGTCGTTGTCCATAATCAACATATTCATCGCACAATCTTGGATGAAGGGGAATCCACATGTATTATGTCCTTGGCTTTCTAGAAAGGCCTTAAATAACCTGGTCTTAATCAATTTCCCACCATGTTAAGAGTATTTGATGGAAGAGTTTTTCTTCCTCATGGATTATTACAATCCTTAGCCGTTCAATTGGGAGGAAAAATTGTTTCTCTATATTTTGAAGTAGTCGATGCTCCCCTCGATTATAACTTGTTTCTAGGGAGAAGTTAGTTTTATGCCGTGACTGTTTTCGCTTCATTAGTTTTTAGATGCATCCAATTCCCTCATCAAGGTATAATTGTGATCATCGATCAGTTAGATTACTACACCCTTGACGCTCGCACTCAAACGACCAACAATATTCCTTTTCTGGGAGACTCAAAAATTACTTATGAAAGTGTTGGGGTATGTCTCTTGAAAGACTCTTCGCTCATGGGTACCTTTCCTACACCTCTTCCTCCCACTACGCAACACATCACAATGATCAATATGATTTCTACTATGGAACATCAATCCTTCGAATCATTTGATCCATGGATTGTGCCTAGTCCTTTAGAATTTGATACACTAGGTGACACTATGCCACTTAGTCTTGTAGAGGCCAAATACGACGCCATTCAATCTTCCTCTCCTTCACTGGACAACCAAAATTTGTTGGCGTCTACTACATATTCATTACCATCCTGTTTGGATTCCCTATCCTCTACTTTTAATTTCATCCTACAGATTTTTCCATCAAATGAACCTATTATGGATATGCTTAGTATCAAGGAGGAACCATGGGATGACAACCACCATTGTTCATCCTGTCTTCCCAGTTTGGATGAAATCGAGAAAGATATTTCCTCTATATTTCCTAGTGATATCGTCGACCCCCCTCAATCTCCAATAATCACTCAGGATACCATCTCCAAGGGGAATTTGGGAAATATCTCTCACACGATTACTGTCGACGTATCCATTAAAGAAGGTATTGTGGAAAACATACAACTAGGTGTTAATTTTTCAGCTAAATAAGTTAACACTTATACCGCCTTGTTAAAATAATTTTGTGACATATTCACTTGGAGCTACGAAGAAATTCTAGGGATCGATCCTTTGATTGCTGTGCATGAAATCAAAACTTATCCAGGAGTTAAACCCGTGAGACATAAACTTCGCCCGTGTCATCCTAAGAAAACCACGACAATCAAGGCAGAAGTCGAAAAATTATTAAAATATGGTTTTATTTATCCTGTCCCTCTGACTAAATGGGTTTTGCAACATTGTTCGGGTCACAAAGAAACAAGGGACAATTCATGTTTGTGTTGATTATCAAGATATTAATAAGGCTTGTCCCAAGGACAATTACCCTACACCCTTTATCGACCATGTTAACACTCTGTAAATTTTGTCTGGCTAAATAGACAAACGATAGAGGTAATTGTTTCAACCTACTTTAGAGCTGAAGCACTAGCTGGTTCAACTCAGAGAGGGCTCTCTCATGTCACTTGATATTCTTTGGAAATTGGTGGATAGATTTGGTTTATTTTGGAAAGTCTGTAATAGAGTTGCTGGAAAAGACAGGTAGGAACACTCAGGGCTATGGAGTCAAAATTTTGAAGGTGAACGAAAACAATGCATTAGCTAATAGAACTCTGGAGAAGATAAAGGCTAAGCGAGGCGATGAATTTGAGGTGTAAATTGAGATTTGAAGAGTGTAACAGGAAAGGGGAAAAACAAGTAACTGCATCAGAGAATTAATAAAATGAATTATGAATTAGTTACGAATAAATACACACAGTTTAAATTGTTTTAGCCGAGAGCATCAAGGGATGAATTCTGAGATTTTACTATCCAATTTAAACAGACGAAAATGTAAATGGAATTAAATAACACAAGAAAGACAAACAATGAAGGAAGACAAAACTCATATCATAGCCATTAGAATCTTTTCATAAACAGTTCAAAATGCTTCTGCATATGTATTCAATTCAGTCCGGGAAAAATTATAGTAGAGTCCAGAACCACCAGAATTGTGCCCTTGCACTTCTGCCCATCATTAATACACTCAAAACCTCTAATACTTATACAATTCGAGTTCCTTCAGTGTGCAACCAGTTACAATAACTGAAACGAAACGTTTCAGCTTCTACAATGATTACAAATGACATTTTTTATAAAAAAATGTTTCAGGATCCCTGTAGATTCCTCTGACGCTCCATCTCCTTCCTCTGCCACGTTCTCTTTGAAATGTCACTTATAATCTTTCAAATTTAATCCCATTTATCCATATTCTCATTAAATATTAGGGAATAATATATTTGAAATAAAAATAATTCCAAATAATTTTCTATCCCGTAGAATTAAATTTCCATAATTTAATTCATGCCCGTGGTTTTTAAAACCATGTCTTGTTTTCCCAATTCACCATTTCATTGTAAAAAACATTTACGATTACCATTTCCCTGTGAAAAACATTTACTGTGTAATGTTTTTCCAATTTACCGTTTCACTGTGGAAAAACATTTACTGTGTGTTTTTTTTCCAATTTACCGTCTTTGGAAAAATACCTTTTATCTTCTTTCTTTTGCTTCTGTAAATCTTTGGATAAAGAATTATCCAAGTATTCCTTCATGTGAATCTTCCCATTTAAATCTTTTGCATGGAAATAAACATTAATTTCTTTAATTTTTAAAACTTAAATCTCACCTCCATAAAACCTTTTCACCGTGAGGAGGAATTTCGTTTATTAGAAATTCCATAATTCTTGTTGAAATGCATTCTTGGACAATGTCGCACATTAAACATATGATAAATGGTGNACTTTTACCCCCGATGTGCTCCACGTAAAAACACGTGTCCATGAAAGAAATTGCGGTAATTTTCCCTGGTCCACCTTCACATAATTAACCTCCTCATTACTTCAATCCCCGATATGTATGTGCACCCTCCATCCAACCTTTGACTTTTCCACATTATAAATTGATATTCGTTCCCATGATTTGACGTGATTCCATAAATCAAATATTGGATTAAATATTAATATAAATATTTTAATATAAAATATTTATATTAATAATAATAAACCCTTTTTGTCACCGAGGTGTAGGACAATCGGTGATGGAGTGTGTTGTTAAGGCACTCTGTGATGTTAAAGTCAACGGTTCGAAACCTGCGGGGACAAAAAATCCAGCCATGTTAAGGATTGGTGTGGTTCAGGCCGGGTGCGATCCCTGGGTGATTTTGACGGCTTAGATGCCCCTGAGTCGCGGTTTCTCAGCCACAGGTTAGTCCCACAAGTCACAAACAAACTAACAAAATAATAATAATAATAATAATAATAATAATAAACCCTTTTTCGATTTTCTAAGGAATTTGGGCTGATGAGGCTTAACACATGACTTTGTGGATAGGATATCGGTGCTTAATAAAAGGAGTATTTTTTTATTTTCAACGGGAATATGAAAATAAGGGTAAAAATGAATGACGTGATGGAACTAAGGGATTTAGATAAGCGTTAAGGCTATGTATAGGTTTGGGATATTCACCAAAATTTTGAGTCATGGAGGACATGACTATTTTGGATGATCAGTTGAGTGAAGGATTTAGGTGATGGGAGATTGACAGAGCTGGTGAAAATTTTTGAAAATTTGAGTGGAAAAATAGAACAAGGGAAAGACATTTTGGGAAAAATTAATACAAATTAGCAGATGATAACAGACCAAATTATCGATAATTGCACTGGAAGTGTCTTCTTTTCTTTTATGGATGGATTTTCTGGATATAACCAGATCAATATTTTATCGGCTGATCAACATAAAACAACCTTCATCTGCCCATGGGGGACTTTCACTTAATGGAAATTACCTTTTGGCCTTAAAAACACTGGAGCCACTTTTCGGCAGGCTATGTCATATGCGTTCCACAACATCAAACATATCATTGAACCTTATCTCGATGACTTAACAACTCACTCGACTCATCTATGAGACCATATTGGTCACCTACAATCCATATTTATTTGATGCAGGTTTTACAACATACGTTTGAACCCCCATAAATGCATTTTTGTTGTTGAATCAGGGAGACTCCTCAGATTCGTAGTCTCCAAAGATGGGATTAGGGTGGATCCATTAAACTTCAAATCCATTCTTGATATACCCCCTCCCAACAACCTTACCCAACTACAAATTTTGCAAGGGAAGGCAAACTTTTTTCACTGTTTTATTTTCAGTTACTCCGAAATCATTAAAGGATTCATGAGATTGCTGCAGAAAGATGCCCCTTTCATCTGGGGTGCAACTTCTCAACGCTCCTTTGATGCTCTTAATCATGATTTAACAAACACACCACTTTTTCACCCATTGAATTATGCGAAAGATTACATCATTTATTTGGCTGCCTCTACTTCCACTATTTCTATGGTGTTAGTACAAGAGGATGATGACGACACCGAACATGTGATCTACTATTTGAGTAAAAGTATACCAGGTCCCGAACTATGATACTCACATGTCGAAAAGTTGGCTTTGGCAACAGTTATTTCCATCCAAATATTTCACCACTGTATTATGTTACACACTACCAAGGTCATTTCAGACTCAAACCCCATGTAACACATCTTGACTCGTCAAGTACTTGGGGAAAATATTCAAAATGGATCATCATTCTCCAAGAATTTGATCTTGAGTTTTCCAAATCCAAGGCTAAAAAATCATTGGTTTTTGCAGAATTAATTTGTGATATTTCCCATACTGATGAGGATACTGAGCCCAATGATTCCCTTCCCGATGAACCATTGTTCCTCATTAGTATGTCCGATCGATGGTATGGGGATATTCTTCTCTATCTCCAAACCTAACGCTTTCAACCTAGTATTTCACGTGACGAATGGTGTCACATTAGACACCATTCTAATTGATACCTTATCATTGGTGACACCTTGTACCACCATGGAATTCATACTATATTATGATGTTGCTTAACCCACGAAGAGGTTGAACAAGTTTTAAATGACTGTCACCTTGGAGCTTGTGGTGGTCATCTTTCTGGGATGACTACAACCCAAATTGTTTTACGTGCCAGTTATTTTTGGCCTTCCATATTCAAAGATTACATTGAAGCCTCTAAAAAATGCCCACCTTGTCAGATATTTCAAAAGAAATCATGTACCCACCCAGCTCCACTTCATCCCATTATCGTCATCAACCCCTTTGTAAAATGGGGCAATATCGATTTTATGCAATTCCTACCTCAGCCGGGGGGCATGATTATATTATCATTGTCATCGATTATTTCACTAAATGGGATGAGGCTATGCCTACATTACTTAATGATGGTCGAATTGCAACACTTTTTGTGTTCAACCACATTATCACTCGATTCTGTGTCCCACAAGCTATTGTAATTGATCATGGATCCCATTTTTAGAACCAAATGATGGGTGAATTGCACACCAAGTTAGGTTTTTTCCATAAAAATTCATCCCCCTACTACCCTCAGAAAAATGGATAAGTTGAAGCCATAAAAAAATTTCTGAAAATCATGCTTCAACGCATGGTGGGAGTGAACAATTTTTTTTTGCATTTGCAACTCTTCTTCGCACTCTGGGCCTATAGAACTTCAGTTAAAACTTCAACTAGATTTACATCCTTCCAATTGGTATATGGGATAGAAGCGGTGCTACCGATCGAATGCGAAATTCCATCATTGAAACTCATCGTAGAACTCCTACCCCATACTTCTGCTGAAGAGGAACGATTTTTATATCTAACCAAGATGGATGAAACCTATTGCGATGTTTCTCTCATCAACAAGACAT
>JASDQU010242522.1:13415-26072 GCA_032191745.1 Picea mariana | reverse complement strand
ATTTACCCTCATGCTATGAGCTCTAAGAATATATTCCACTCCCCCCTTAGTAAGGTGGTATTTGTTCTCATGTCGAAAGAAGACTGATTTTCTATCATAAAGATAAGGACTTCCCAACACTATACCACATATATCAAGTGGTACAACATCCAAATCAACTTAATCAATCAATTTTGAAGCAATAGAAAATCTGATCCTACATTTTTTGGTGACATTAAGTTTTTCTTTGTCACATACCCAACCAAGAGGATAAGGTTTTAGATGTGGTTATGTTTCAAGACCCATTTTCTTGACAAGTGCTTCAATATTAATTTTACTTGGGAACCCAGATAAAATAATTTATCTATCTCAATATATTTAGATACAACTCTTATGTGAAATAACACATTACTCTTTCATTCATCAACATGAGATTCATCATTGGAACTAGAGCTAGCATGAAGAGAATATTTACCTTGTACTCCAACCAATGTGATCTTTCCTTCATCTCCTGAATTGGAACCAAGATCTTGTTGTACCGTAGCAATGGTCTTTGTCTTCCCCTTTCCATCGAACCGTTTCGGTTTCTTTTCCGGATGTAGTTTCCAACAATGTTCTTCATCGTGACTTCTCTTCTTGCAATGAGTGCAAGATGATTTTCCTCCTTCTCTCATCACTGTGGTAGTCTTCTTATCCTTCCTTTTAAAATTCTTAAAAGTATTATGTGGGAAATTGGAAGGTTTGTTTATGGGATCTTCTTGAACATTTTTTCCCCTGTTCTCAAGGTGAGTGGCTTGCACACAAACTTCRTCAAGACTAGTGGGGTTAAACAAGAGCAAAGTATGTCAAATATAACTATKAAGTGCACCAATATACTTCATTAAAGTCTCATAAGAATCCAAAGGAATGTTCAATGCAATATCTTTCTTCCTAAATTATTCTGTGAAACTTTGTACCATTTGTCCTTTACTTTGCCTTAAAGTTTTCCATTCCATCACTGCTTTATGTAAATATCCTAATGGATAAAATTTCTTYCTTATTKCTGAWTTAAATTTCRACCATGAGGAAAGAAGYTTACCACACTTACTTCTGTCYTGAARCTTTCTCTCCYACCATACTAGAGCAGCGCCTTCCAACCGAAGAGAAGMCAGTTGCRCTTTAACTTCCTCTTCATCTATATGTTGGACATGACAATACACTTCAACYTGTCAAATCCAATTATCTAGATTTTCAAGATTAACATCTCCATTAAAAATAGGTAAAYAAAATTTTACATCAAKCTTTAATAATGGTTTYTTAAAAGAGGCTTTATGGTTAGAATGATGAGAATGATGAKAATGCTCAGACGAAGAAGAACTAGAAATCGAAGGTGAAGACGGAGGCTCAGGAGGATCTCCTCCAGCCCCTTGGTTTACCGAAGCATCATCATCTGCATGTGCTTCCTTTTTCTTCCCTTTCTTCTTCATCCTCTTCTCGTAATCTCCATACATTTTCTCGACCATTTCTGACATGCGATAAAAGACCATGTGAAATTTTTTCTCCTGTTCATCACGCTTGTCCTCTTCTACCATTTTCTTCCTTCTGGATACATGACCAACTTTAGGATTGAAAGTATTTAGAGTTCCTTCACCCTTCTTATGCTTGGCCCTAGTAAGCATTCACACTCAACAATTCAAGTCAAATACGACTGCTCTAATACCAACATGATCCAGGATCTTTTCATCATGACTTATAAAGAATTGTATTAAATGAGCATAAATTAAAGTGCACCATTACAGAAGGGAAAAATTAAAAATGAAGAGACATAAGAATCAGATTTGAACACAAAAAATTGATAACGGAGTTCATCCCTGGTGGACTACGTCTCTGGGTCCTACTCTCAAATGGGTATCCTCTTTCATTAACTTAGCAAAAGAATTTGAAAAATACATGAATATACCTCATTATGAAATCAAGCTGTAGAAATAATGGTCAGATCAGAAAAAAAAAAAAAATATCACCACTGAATTTGTTGCGTAAAATTACCCAAAAATTACTGTCTCCATGCTCCAATCCAACTCTGGAACTCCCATGCCCAAGAGAAATTATGTCTCAGTTTACATGCTCTCTGCAACTTGCAATTATGACAGTCTCTGCCTTGTAATCTGTGCCCACGGTCGTACAGTATGGTCGCGCCTCCTCTCCTGGATCTTGATAGATCGTTGTTTTTAAGTAATGAACCCAACAGATATACCAAGCAACACCGTGTGGCACATTGGTTATGGCAGATTTATTAGAACATTGAGTAAGGTGGATTTTTCAGGGTCAAACCCACTGGACTCCATTTTGGATGTTTATTGGTATATATATATGTGTGTGTGTTCGTTGATATATCCGTTGGTTTCTCTGCTAACTATAGAAATTCCTCTATCGAGACTTCCACCGTTGGCTAACATTGGCATGGTCCGCTAGATTTAGTAGACCCACCATATCCATTCTTTTAAAACAAAATTTGTTCACAGGTCAACATTGAACATTTCCTGGGCTTCTATGTGTCGCCTGATGACTGGTCCATGTGGTAGCCACTGATATGCCCATATTTACACTGACGTGCTACCCAGTCACTTCATACTAACACGTGGCGCTTCTCGAATGGTGCCATGTGGCCTCTCATGGGGGTGCCACGTCGAACTTTCCTATTGGTCCAAATGGACCCCTGAAAAATTTGATGGTGGGTGACATGTGGAAAACTCCGATTCTTCCACATGGTATGATGATGTCAACATCTCGTACGATGATTTCACCCTACCATGTCAGCTCCTGATGTCAGTAGTATCGATGATGATGTGTCCCCTACTCACTGGTCCTATTTGATGAGCTGTTTGCATCATTATAAAGCTTGTGATGTGTTCTTCACGATCATGCCATTTTCATAGAGTTTTGGGAACTTTGAATTTTTGCCCTTTCTCTATCTGTTGGAGCCATTCTGAGTGTTCTGAGTTGCCTCTGTGAGTTCTAAGTTATTCTTAGCCTTCTTTGGATCCTTTTTGGATCACTAACACTCTATTCACTCTATCAGTCTGAAAATTTGTTTGAGGATGGTAGGCTGTACTAAACACTAACTATGTTCCCAAGCCTGTAAACAAGATTTTCCAAAAATTTGAAGTGAACTTAGCATCTTTGTCTGAGATTATGGTCTTGGGTAAACCATGCAATCTAAAAATTTCATTCATAAAAATGTTAGCAACATATATAGCCTTAAAATTATATTTGATAGGAATGAAGTGAGATTCCTTGCTTAGCTTATCCACTACTACCATGATTGCATCGCGTTGCCTAATTGTTCTTGGAAAACTAGTAATAAAATCCATGGATATTGTTTCCCATTTCCACTATGAAATTTGTAAAGGATACAATAATCCTGCAAGGTGTTTGTGTTCAACCTTRACTTGTTGACACTCTAGACACTTAACAATGTATTAAAAAATGTCTTGCTTCATTTTTGGCGAGTAATACAATTKCCTTATTGTTGTTACCATTTTCTRATAACTTGGGTGACCCAAATTAGGCCTTTTATGGAATYCATCCATAATAAAATTCATCAGATCTGTTCAATATGGCACRTACAACATGTTTTTATACAATAATATCCCATTAATTGAAAGATAATACACTTCATACTTTTTCTCCCTAGGTTCTTGCTACAATCCCTCTCTTGCCTGGTTAAAAGTATCATCCTCTCGCAAGAGGGTTCTGATCCTTTACTTGATGTCARACTCTCCTAAATTTGTTTCTGCTAAGTGTATGGTATGCACACTCTGACTGAGTGCATATGCCACTCTATTTTCCTTTCCTTTTAGGTGTTTGATCTTGAAATAAAACTCACTAATCAATGCCATCCACCCGACCTGTATAGTATTCAACCTCGATTGGTCAAACAAATTTTCAAACCATAATGGTCTATCATCAATACAAAACCTCTTCCGAGCATGGATGATTTTAGGGGCTAAATTTCGCTCATGGGCTAATTTTCCATGGTTTTTCCAAAAACGAGATTCACTATTTTAAAAATTATTCACCCAAATTCTATAGGATAAAATTATTTTACCTTAAAAATTGCCAAAATTTTATAAAAACTATATAAAATCCTTATAAATTTAAATATTTTTACAAAAATATCTCCAAACATTTATAGTCAGCATATGAAGGATTAGTAATATTCACCAAGGTTTCTACATTTTAAAATAAATTTCCATCCTTAAAATCATCCCTGCTTCCGAGCAAGTAGTGTCTCCATATTTTGAACACATGCACAATTTCTATGAGTTCCAGGTAGTGGGTGACATACTTTTGCTCATACTCATTTAGCTTTTGTGATTCATAATTGATCATCTATCCTTGTTACATGAGGACCCAACCTAGTCCTTCCTTGCAAGAATTTGTACAAACCAAGAAATGCTTTTCAGGGTTTACAATCTTCAAAATAGGGGCATTGGTCAAAATATGCTTTAGTTGTTGAATGATAGCCTCACACTCTATTGACCATAAAAAATTCTTTCCCTTCCTATGTAATGAATTAATGTGATGACCAATCTTTTAAAATCCTCTAATGAACCTCCGATAATATCCAACTAATCCCATGAAATACCTTACCTCTGTCACATTCCAAGGGGTAGGCCAGTCCATGATTTTCTTGATCTTTTCGGGATCTACTACCACTCCTTCTATTGAGATTGTGTGGCCCAAATGCTTGTTTTCTTTCCAAAATAAGTCACACTTGTTGAACACAGAATACAACTGGTGAACTCCCAATACTTGTAACACCATTCTAAGATGTTGTTCATTCTCTTCCTTAGTCTTGTAATACACCAAAATATCGTCAAAAAACACCAAGAAAAATTTATCCAAATATTTGTTGAGAACACTATCCATTAAGCACATGAATGTAGCTAGTGCATTAGTAAGCCCAAATGGCACCACCACAAAATCATAGTGTCCACACCTTGTTCTAAAGGTTTTCTTATGGATGTCTTTATCCTTGATTGATGTAGGAGCATCGTAAGCACGCTAACAAAGCAAGCACAAAGACAAAGACAACAGGATATGCACTAGTGCATATTTTGAAAATGTTTTAAATTTAAATGAAGAGACATTAATGTAGTAGCCGGGAGACGTATTTACATTTATGTTTTGGAGATTATAAATAGATCTTGAGCGTTGCTCTCATCTGTCGGATATGGAGGCATTTATTTGTATTGAATGTAAACTAGGTAGCTTTTAATTCTGATTAGATAGCTTAGAGCTGTAAGAGGGAAAACTCATGAAAGACACCCTCACTTGTATCATTGTAGGATATTGAGAATTTCTGTAAGCAGTAGAGCTGTAGAGAGTAAGAACATAGAGGAGAACCCATGTACATGAACACTAGAGTTAATATATGAAAGATTTGACTCAATTTTATGGTGTTATTATGCTTACTGTTTACATCTATTGAATGGTATGTATATAGTTGCTTACATTCTTTGTTTATGCATTTGTTTCAATGATGCTTTGTGTGTATGATTCCATGTTAAAGGTATGAAGTCTGAGAGAAGGGTATAATGAGTTTCAATTGTTTCTCTTCCCGAGAATTCCTGCAAGGAGTTCATTGAACATCCTCAAGGTGTGTGTTGACGGAGTTCTGAGTTTTATCTCATGAAAATCAGGAGGGATATTGTTGTTCTTGTACCAGGAGAAGTGCAGGATAGCACATAGACATGAAAGGTGTGCACAGGTGGGTTAAAGTCTTAGACTTTATCAATCTATGGGGGAGGATTGAAGGACTATTGTTGCAAGGAGTGCACAGAATCACAGGGTCAAATAATTAGAGGTTATTTGCAAATGCCCAAGGTGTGCGCACAGGTATTCCTTAAAGTCCAAGATTTCTGAGAGAATCAAGCTCAAAAGGGATAGAACCTTTGAAGTGTTCAAAGGGAGATGAAGGTTGAGGTCACCTATAAGATGGAATATTCAGAAGGGTTGATGCTAAAGTGTTTGGCTAAGAAGTTTTGAAAACAGAAAGGATGGTGGAAACGCTTCCAGGGGAAGTGTTGATCTACTATGGGTTGTTGGATCTAGTTAAACCAGAAAGGGAGATAAGGCTGAGAGTTGTTTAGTGTTAGAAGCTCAAGAGGAATAGTGGTCGTTGGATTTGAATCAACAGGAATCGTTGATCTTGCGCATGAATTTCATGTTTAAGAATTCAGGAAGTGGAGAAGGTTGTGACTCAGGGTCGTGACTCGTGAACTCTCGATTCATGAAGTCTCGATAGAACCAAGACCGTTAGATCACAGGGGATATTAGAGCTGCTGATCTATGGTAGGGGGTTGTCACAGTTTAAAAAGTCGGCAAAAGGAGTTACTGCATCGCAAAACACCGATAAGCGAAATCCCGAGGTACCGAAGTGTTTGGGCCCCAGTTCATAGTTGGAGGTCACATCAGGAAAATTAAAAGGGAGGAGTCAGAGAACCGCTATCCTTTTTGGGGTTTCAAGGTTTGAAGAGACATGAGGATTCGCATCTGGGATCACAAAGTTGTGAAACCCAAAGTACCCTTTTGGGTGAAGGCTATGGTCATATCAGTGATCACGAGGGAGAGATTTGGTGCTTAGTTCTTGTTTTCACATGCGTAACTCATAACGACTCGTGGATGCACACTAGTGTGTGTTAGAGATTTCTGCAGGAAATCAAAGAGTCAATTCGACTCAAGGGGAAGATAAGAAATGATCCTAAGACTGGGAGCTCACACAGAACCTACAAAGGCAGGGGGTGTTGTGTCAGAGTGGTATCAGAGCCTAACCTACAATTTCTTTTTGTTTTCTGCGGGGAACAAATTGAAACAATGCCGCCAAGAAGGAGAGAAACACCAATGCCTGATCCAACTGTGGAAAGGGATATGAGAGAACTTTGTTCTCTATTGGATGATATGGAAACAACACAAAGACAGATAGTTGATGTTGTAGATGTCAGTGAAGCCGAAAGAAAAAATGAGGTTGGAGATGAAGAAGAAGTCGCAGTGGAGGACACTGCAGAAGAGCGTCTATTCAGAGCTATTGCAAGAATCAGAGCCAGAGCAAAGATGGACATTCTGATGTATGAAGGAAACTTAGATGTTGAAGAGCTTCTATATTGGTTTAGAGATCTGGATAAATACTTCGGCTATGATGATGTCGAGGAAGATAAGAAAGTAAAACATGTTGTCACTAGACTGAAAGGTCATGCAACACTATGGTGGGATGAACTGAAGGCTGAAAAGCGTTGCAAAGGCAAGAAAATAATTAAAATATGGGATAGGATGGTTGAAAAAATTAAATCCAATTTTATACCCATAGACTACTAGATTAATCTGTTTTCAAAGAATGCAGAACTTGAGATAGAAAGGGATGACAATGAAATACACTGAGGACTTTTACATGCTTAACATCAGGGATGGTCATCGTGAAAGTGAAGATGAAAATATTGCTAGATACATGAATGGTACGAGATATGACATTTAGGATGAGATAGCATGATGACAATAAGGAATGTCGAAGATGATTATCAAATAGCCCTGAAGGCTGAAGAAAAATTATTCCGAAAGCAAGGTCAAAGAGGCCAAGGTCAAAGTCAGAGTAGAGGTAAAGAAATTGCCCAGGATAGGACTTACAAGCCGAAGGAGGAAGAAAAGAAACCTCATACTCACTTTGAAAGAGGAGGAAATTCATAGGGAGGATAGTATGTCGACATAAACACTTTTCCGCGAGCCAGAGGAAGAGGAAGAGGCAGAGGAGGTGAGATAAAATGTTTTGTCTATGCAAAGATCAGACATAAATATTTTGAATGTCCCGAAAGAAAAAGAGATGGAGGAGAAGCTCACATTTCTGAAGCGCAAAAGAGAAATGTTGAGGAAGAAAATGAAGAAGGCAGAAGATCCTTAATGAAGTGGAAAATTCTCTTAAATCCAGAGAAGGAGATAGAAAATTCAGTCCAAAGAAACAATTTGTTTAGAATTGCTTGCAAGACCAAGGATAGGGTATGCAAGGTAATAGTGGACAGTGGAAGCACATATAATCTAGTATCCACAGAAATGGTGGAGAAGATAGAATTGGAGACTGTTGCACATCCGAGTCCATACAAAGTATCATGGTTACAAAAATGACATCATGTAACTGTCCCTAAACAATTTCTAGTTGAATTTAAGATAGGGGGATATAATGATGATATCCCATGTGATGTTATTCCCATGGATGTCTGTCATCATTTTTTGGGGAGACCATGGAAATATGATATAAATGTTGTTCATGATGGGAGAAAGAACACTTACACCTTGGAGAAGAATGGTAGAACACATATGTTGCTGCTGATTAAAGACAAGGAGGTGAAAACAAAGGTGAACAATACCATACTTCTCATGAGTGGGAAGGAGCTTCTTGAGGAAGTCAAGAAAGAAGAAGACATGCAGTTTACAGTGGTAAGAAAACATAGAGTCATCTTGACCAACACCAAGATAAATGATCTACCTGAGGAAATTCAGAAATTGTTGGAGGAATTTGATGATATAGTGGTGGACGAATTACCTTGTTCGTCGCCGCCCATCAGGAGCATAAGTCATCACATTTATCTTATACCTGGATCAAGTTTACCAAATAAGGCCGCGTATAGATTGACGCTGTAGGAGAATGAAGAAGTCAAAAGACAAGTCCAGGATTTGATGGAAAAATGGTTAGTTAGAGAAAGCTTGAGTCCATCTGTTGTACCTACAGTGTTAAGTCCAAAGAAATATGGTGGATGGAGAATGTGTACTGACATAAGAGCTATAAACAAAATCACCATCAGGTATAGATTTCCTTTACCTAGGATGGATGACTTGATGGATTTCTTGAGTGGAGCAATTTTTTTTTCAAAAATTGATTTGAAAAGCGAATATCGTCAGATTATAATGAGGGAAGGTGATGAATGGAAGAAAACATTCAAAACACATGAAGGACTGTATGAATGGCTTGTCATGCCATTTGGTTTGACGAATGCGCCCAATACTTTTATGAGGTTGATGAACGAAGTCTTGAAAGATTTCATAGGAAAGTTTGTAATAGTATATCTTGATGATATACTTATCTTCAATAAGACTGAAGGAGAACATTTGGAGCATTTAGCTGCAGTAATGAGGAGGTTACAACAAGAGAAATTGCTGACAAATTTAAAGAAGTTGTCTTTCATGAAGAAAGAACTCATTTATTTGGGGTTTGTGATCTCTTCAAATGAGTTGAAAATGGATCCCGAGAAGATAAAAAAAATCAGGGATTGACCATCACCAAAGAGTATCTTTGAAGTTCGAAGCTTCCATGGATTGGCTAGTTTTTACAGAACATTCATCAACAATTTCAATGGAATATGTGCATCGATGATGGACACAGTAAAGAAAAGACAAAAATATTTTCATTGGACAGAGGAAGAAGAGAAGAGTTTCAAGCTGCTGAAAGAGAAGATAACTAGACAACCAGTTCTGGTTCTACCATATTCAGCAAGACATTTCAAGTCAGGTGTGATGCAAGTGGATTTGTGATTGGAGCGGTCTTAAGTCAAGAAAACAAGTTGATTGTATACTTCAGTGAGAATTTGAACGAGACCAAGATGAAATATTCCAAGTATGATAAAGATTTCTATGCAGTCATACAGGCGTTGAATAAATGGATACATTACTTGGTTCCAAAAGAGTTTTTCTTGTATAGCGATAACCATGCTTTACAATTCATAACTTGATAGGAGAAACTAAACCAGAAGCATGCAAAATGGGTTGAATACATGCAGAATTTACTTTTGTTATAAAGTATATTTCTAGAACTGCTATCAAAGTTGTTGATGCTTTGAGCATGAAATGTTTGATTCTACAGGAGTTCAGAGTAAAGACCTTAGGTTTTGATAACCTCAAGGAAATGTACAGAAATGATGCAGATTTTAAAGAAGCTTATGAAGCATGTGAGAATCCAGTTCTCAGAGATAGAAGCCAATGGACTGAATACTTGATCCAGGATAGACTACTGTTCAGGGGAAACCAATTGTGTATACCGAAATGCTCTATGAGAGAGAACCTCTTGAAGGAAAAGCGTAGTGGAGGATTGCCTAGACATTTCAGCCATGACAAGACATTCACGCAATTGAATGGCTCATATTATTGGTCGGGGATGAGAACATATGTCAAGAAGTTCATGAATAGGTGCAGAATTTTCCAGCACGCAAAGGGAAAGAGACAAAATACAGGGTTATATCAACCGTTGCTAGTACCATAGAGGCCATGGGATGCGGTAAGTATGGATTTTGTGTTAGGACTGCCACGGGTGCAAAGAGGGTGTGATTAAATCTTTGTGGTAGTCGATAGATTCTCTAAAATGGCACATTTCATACCATGTCAGAAAACCAGTGATGCAACTCACATTGCAAATTTGTTTTTCAAAGAAGTTGTTAGACTTCACGGTTTACCCAAGAGTATTGTATCGGACAGGGATACCAAATTTGTTGGTCATTTCTGGAGAACCCTATGGAAGAAGCTGGGGAATAATTTATCATTTATCTCAACATATCATCCTCATATGGATGGATAGACTGAGGTAGTAAATTGAAGTTTGGGAGATCTGTTAAGGAGTTTAGTAGATGAACATCACAGTCAGTGGGATCAGATTCTTCCACAAGCAGAATTTTCATATAAAAACTCACCCAAAAGGAGTACAAGACAAAGACCATGACAAATAATGTATGGAATGCAGTCAAGAGGAGTATCTGAGTTGAAAGACTTAGAGAAGAGTGAATTCAGAAGTGTTAGCGCAGAGGATTTTGCAGCGAAAATGCAAGAACTCCACAACAAGGTTAAGGAGCGATTGCAAAATTCCAACCAGGAATATAAGTGCAGAGAAGATCAACACAAAAGAGAACTTTAGTTTGAAGTAGGTGATTTGGTTCTAGTGCATCTCAGAAAAGAAAGGTTCCCAATAGGAACGTACAATAAGCTGATGATGAATAAAATTGGACCGTGTAAGATCATAAGAAAGTTTGAAGCAAACACTTATGACTGAATTACCGGATAGGGTAGGAATATCGACCATCTTCAACATAGTCGATCTGTATCCTTATAGAACTGATGAAACAGAGAGATCCAAGGATCAGAAGGAAGTCCAATGGGTTAAACAGATGCATGTAGCTGAAAATCCATAGATGGAAAAGATAATTGATCAAAGAGTTGGGAAGAAGACCCAAAGGAAAACATACTTTGAATATATGGTAAAATGGAAAGGACACCCGATTGAATATGTCGGTTGGGAAAGAGAAGAAAATATCTAAAGGCATGGACATGTGGTGCAGGAGCTCATGAACAAGTGTTCATGAATTTCTTATTCAAGGGAGTATGATACGAGAGCATTGTAAGCACACCAACAAAGCAAGCACAAAGACAAAGACAACTGGATATGCACTAGCGCACATTTTGAAAATGTTTTAAATTTAAATGAAGAGACATTAATGTAATAGCTGGGAGACGTATTTACATTTATGTTTTGGAGATTGTAAACAGATATTGAGCATTGCTCTCATTTGTCGGATATGGAGGCATTTATTTGTATTGAATGTAAAGTAGGTAGCTTTTAATTCTGGTTAGATAGCTTAGAGCTGTAGGAGGGAAAACTCGTGAAAGACACCCTCACTTGTATCATTGTAGGATATTGAGAATTTCTGTAAGCGGTAGAGCTATAGAGAGTAAGAAAACAGAGGAGAATCCATGTACAGGAACACTTGAGTTAATATGTGAAATATTTGACTCAATTTTATGGTGTTATTATGCTTACTGTTTACATCTATTGAATGGTATGTATACAGTTGCTTACATTCTCTGTTTATGCATTTGTTTCAATGTTGCTTTGTGTGTATGATTCCATGTTAAATGTATGAAGTCTGAGAGAAGGGAAGAATGAGTTTCAATTGTTTCTCTTCCTGATAATTC
This sequence comes from Picea mariana, assembly GCA_032191745.1. Lineage (NCBI taxonomy): Eukaryota > Viridiplantae > Streptophyta > Pinopsida > Pinales > Pinaceae > Picea > Picea mariana. The sequence goes on along the minus strand of JASDQU010242522.1, from coordinate 14,111 downwards.
CTGCATGGAGTGTAGTGAATGTCCGCAAGGTGTGCGTTGACGAAGTTCTGAGTTTTATCTCATGAAACTCAGGAGGGATATCATTGTTCTTGTACTAGCAGAAGTGCAGGATAGCACAGATACGTGCAAGGTGTGTGCAGGCAGGTTAAAGTCTTAGACTTTATCAATCTAGGGGGGAGGATTGAAGGACTGCTATTGCAAGGAGTGCACAAAGTCGAAGGGTCAAATAACTAGAGTTTATTTGCAAATGTCGCAAGGTGTGCGCGCAAGGATTCCTTAAAGTCTGAGATTTCTAGGAGAATCAAGCTCAAAAGGGATAGAACCTTTGAAGTGTTCAAAGGGAGATGAAGTTCAAGGTCACCTGTAAGATTGAAGGTTCATAAGGGTTGACGCTAGAGTGTTTGGTGAAGGAGTTTTGAAAATGGAAAGGATGGTGGAAACGCTTCCAGGGGAAGTGTCGATCTACTGTGGGCCATTGGATCTAGTTAAACCAGAAAGGGAGATAAGGCCGAGAGTTGTTCAATGTTAGAAGCTCAAGAGGAACAATGGCCATTGGATTCATATCAACAGGAATCATTGATCTCACACATCAATTTCGTGTTTCAGAATTTGGGAAGTGGACAAGGCTGTGACTCGGAGTCGAGAGTCGTGAACTCCTGATTCACGAAGTCTCGACATAACTAGGACCATTATATC
>JASDQU010242522.1:0-13315 GCA_032191745.1 Picea mariana | reverse complement strand
TCAGAGAAAAGTTAAAACTATAGAATTGAATGGGACACCTAGACCACTTGATTGTTTGAGAAAATATTTATTTTTCCAAGAATGAACATTGTAAAATTGTTAGATGTAATGGATAAAAATGGTTTCTTGTTTCAGTACATAAGACGTATTGAAAGGAAAGTAGAGGTGAATGGTGCAGTGTAGCAAGGAATAAACCTCACACCTCATAGATGAGTAATTTGATGGTGGGAGTGCCAGAGAAATCCCTCCAGATTTGGTAGCCACTGTCAGGAATATGAAGGTAGACAATGAGAGGCTCATGAGATCTTAGGTTGAGCAGGAATAGTTGAATGCATCTCTACTGTATATATTGTTATAAATTTAGAAACACCTGCAGTAAGGCCCAACCACTAGTAATTCATAATTGCAGTAGTCAGAAAGGTTGAAAACCCCTTCATATTCCCAAAAGTGTAGACTAAGCCATAGTGATATAGAAAGGAGTTCTTCTAAGAAGAGGCATCAAAATGCCATCAAAGGGATATTTGGTGGAGAAATTTCCACAGAGTCATATAGTGGGAAGTATACTCTTGAAGAGCTAGATCCAATAGTGACAATGGATCGTTTTTTTCCATAAAGAAGAAGAAGAGACATTCACAAAATTATTTGACTTAAGAATTCAAGAAGGCTAAGTCGCCTCCCTTTGATGGAGAAATCAAGAAGGGACAAGAAGTTGAGGCTTGGTTGTTGGGACTGAAGAAGTATTTTTGGGTACATAATTACTTGGATAGTACAGAAGTGAATATTGCAATATTCAATCTAAATGGAGGAGCCTCCATAAGGTGGGAGGATATCAAAGAAGTCAAAGGGTTGAAAGAAAGAAAGTTGACCTGGAAGTAGTTTGAGAAGTATTTCAGAAAGGACTACCTATCAAAGAAGTACTTTGATGGGAAGATCAAAGAGTTCCATGAACATAATTTAGGACAACTTACCATAAATGCCTATGCCAATATATTTTTATATGTTTTGAAGTATGTTTCTTACCTCAAGGATAAGAAAGGAAGGATACAACATTTCCTTAGTGTATTTCCATAGTCCTATTGGGACATAATTGAATTTGATGAATCAAAAATGTTGGAGGATACCATTAGGAAGGTCAAGTGTTGTTATGACCAATATAAGAATAATCCAAAACCTTATAAGGATTGGTAGAGAAAAGATAAGAGTGGATTCCAGAACAAGGGATTCAAATCATTCCCATATAAGAATCAGAAGAAAGGAGCTCAGTTTGGTCAACCAAGTAGAAGTGCGCATCAACATATTTTTCCATCAAATAGTGGAAATAGGCTAGTAGAGAAGGAAAGAGAAAGAGTAGAGTAACCAAAGAAAGGAACTCTACAATGTTGGGGTTGTGGAGAGGCACATCTGCTAAGATATTTTCCTCATAGGAAGCATGACAGAAAAATATTTTAGCATGTTTAGGAGGCTACTATGGTCAATGATGTGTCCAAAAGTGTGCCCAGGATATATGCAGTTGTGGAAAATCAGAAAACAGACCACCAAGCTTTTGTAGTGGAGTTGGAAGATATTATTTCCAAAACAACCCATATCTATTTTAATTGGCCTTGGATCTAACCTTAGTTATGTCTCACCTCAAGTCATTGAAGCATGTTCCTTATAGAGAAAGAAGCATGCAAATGAAAGGATGTTTTAGTTAACCACAAGGACAAAGAGGAAAGTGGTAGAAGTGATAGACAATTTTCCATTTGAAATGAGTGGTCTGCATACTCAAGCAACCTTGAATATATTACCTCTAGGATCATATGATGGGTTATTAGGCATGGATTGGTTAGCAATTTACAAAGAAAATTTAAATTGTTATGATAATACCTTAGAATGTGGAGATGAAGAAGGCAATGCAAGAGTTTTGCAAGGCATTCAGAAGAAAATTTTGGTTAGACAAATATCAACACTACAACTTAATAAATTTAGTAGAAAAGGATGCTCCTTGTATGCAATACAAATGCTTAACTCAAGTGAGGGAAAGGAGTTGAAGGCAGAAGATCATCCAATTTTGTGGGAGTATAAGGATGTGTTTCCATAAGAGGTGCATGGACTACCTCCTAAGATAGATATTGATTTTTCAATAGATCTTGTACCTGGAGTGGTACCAACATCAAAAGCACCCTATAGGATGAGCACACCGGAATTGGTGGAGATAAAGGTAAAACTAAAAGAAATGTTGAATAAATGGTACATTAGGTTGATTATGTCCCTATGGGGAGCACCAACCTTGTTTGTGAAGAAAAAGGATGGTACATTGAGTGCTTGCATTAACTACAGACAATTGAACAAGATGACCATCAAGAATAAGTATCCATTTCCCAATCTCTTTTATTAGCTCAGAGGAGATGCAACTTTCTCTAATATTGATTTGAGATCAAGATACCATCAATTCAGGATCAATGACACAACACCCCCTGCCTCAGCAAGTTCTATGTGACCTCTCGGTCTTAGGATCGTTCCTTATGATTATTCCCCTTGATTCAAATTGACTCTTTGATTTCTCGCATAAATATCTAACACACACTAGTGTGCATCCACGAGTCCTTATAAGTTACACCTGTGCAAACAAGCACTAAGAGCCAACTCTCTCCCTCGTGATCACTAATATGACCACAGCCTTCACTCGAAAGGGTACTTTGGGTTTCGTGACTTCATGATCCTAGATGCGAGTCCTCCTGTCTCTTCAAACCCCGAAACCCCAAAAAGGCTAACGGGTCTCTGACTCCTCCCTTTGACTTTTCCTAATGTGACCTCCAACTATGAACTGGGGCCCAAACACTTCAGTACCTTGGGATTTCCTTATTGGTGTTTTGTGATGTAGTGACTCCTTTCACCACCTTCTGAAACCACGAAAACCCCCTGCCACAGATCAATGACTCTGAGCTCCCCTACGATATAATGGTCCTGGTTATATCGGGACTTCGTGAATCAGGAATTCACGACTCTCGACTCCGAGTCACAGCCTTGTCCACTTCCCAAATTATGAAACACGAAATTGATGCGTGAGATCAATGATTCCTGTTGATCTGAATCCAATGGCCACTGTTCCTCTTGAGCTTCTAACATTGAACAACTCTCAGCCTTATCTTCCTTTCTGGTTTAACTAGATCCAATGGCCCACAGTAGATCGACACTTCCTCTGGAAGCGTTTCCACCATCCTTTCCATTTTCAAAACTCCTTCACCAAACACTCTAGCGTCAACCCTTATGAACCTTCCATCTTACAGGTGACCTTGAACTTGATCTCCATTTGAACACTTCAAAGGTTCTATCCCTTTTGATCTTGATTCTCCTAGAAATCTCATACTTTAAGGAATCCTTGCGTGCACACCTTGCGGCATTTGCAAATAAACTCTAGTTATTTGACCCTTCGACTTTGTGCACTCCTTGCAATAGCAGTCCTTCAATCCTCCCCCCTAGATTGATAAAGTCTAAGACTTTAACCTGCCTACACACACCTTGCACATATCTGTGCTATCCTGCACTTTTGCTAGTATAAGAACAATGATATCCCTCCTGAGTTTCATGAGATAAAACTCAGAAATCCGTCAACGCACACCTTGCGGACATTCACTACACTCCATGCAGGAATTATCAGGAAGAGAAACAATTGAAACTCATTCTTCCCTTCTCTCAGACTTCATACCTTTAACATGGAATCATACACACAAAGCAACATTGAAACAAATGCATAATCAGAGAATGTAAGCAACTGTATACATACCATTCAATAGATGTAAACAGTAAGCATAATAACACCATAAAATTGAGTCAAAGATTTCATATATTAACTCAAGTGTTCCTGTACATGGATTCTCCTCTGTTTTCTTACTCTCTACAGCTCTACCGCTTACAGAAATTCTCAATATCCTACAATGATACAAGAGAGGGTGTCTTTCACGAGTTTTCCCTCCTACAACTCTAAGCTATCTAATCAGAATTAAAATCTACCTACTTTACATTCAATACAAATAAATGCCTCCATATCCGACAAATGAGAGCAATGCTCAAGATCTGTTTACAATCTTCAAAACATAAATGTAAATACGTCTCCCAGCTATTACATTAATGTCTCTTCATTTAAATTTAAAACATTTTCAAAATGTGCGCTAGTGCATATCCAGTTGTCTTTGTCTTTGTGCTTGCTTTGTTGGTGTGCTTACGATGCTCTCGCATCATACTCCCTTGAATAAGAAATTCATGAACACTTGTTCATGAGCTCCTGCACCACCTGTCCATGCCTTTAGATATTTGCTTCTCTTTCCCAACCGACATATTCAATCGGGTGTCCTTTCCATTTTACCATATATTCAAAGTATGTTTTCCTTYGGGTCTTCTTCCCAACTCTTTGATCAATTATCTTTTCCATCTATGGATTTTCAGCTACATGCATCTGTTTAACCCATTGGACTTCCTTCTAATCCTTGGATCTCTCTGTTTCATCAGTTCTATAAGGATACAGATCGGCTATGTTGAAGATGGGCGATATTCCTACCCTATCCGGTAATTCACTCATAAGTGTTTGCTTCAAACTTTCTTATGATCTTACACGGTCTAATTTAATTCATCATCAGCTTATTGTACGTTCCTCTTGGGAACCTTTCTTTTCTGAGATGCGCTAGAACCAAATCACCTACTTCAAACTGAAGTTCTCTTTTGTGTTGATCTACTCTGCACTTATATTCCTGGTTGGAATTTTGCAATCGCTCCTTAACCTTGTTGTGGAGTTATTGCATTTTCGCTGCAAAATCCTCTGCGCTAGCACTTCTGAATTCACTCTTCTCTAAGTCTTTCAACTCATATACTCCTCTTGAATGCATTCCATACATTATTTTTCATGGTCTTTGTCCTGTACTCCTTTTGGGTGAGTTGTTATATGAAAATTCTGCTTGTGGAAGAATCTGATCCCACTGACTGTGATGTTCATCTACTAAACTCCTTAACAGATCTCCCAAACTTCAATTTAATACCTCATTCTATCCATCCATCTGAGGATGATATGTTGAGCTAAACGATAAATTATTCCCCAGATTCTTCCATAGGGTTCTCCAGAAATGACCAACAAATTTGGTATCCTTGTCCGATACAATACTCTTGGGTAAACCGTGAAGTCTAACAACTTCTTTGAAAAACAAATTTGCAATGTGAGTTGCATCACTGGTTTTCTGACATGGTATGAAATGTGCCATTTTAGAAAATCTATCAACTACCACAAAGATTTAATCACACCCTCTTTGCACCCGTGGCAGTCCTAACACAAAATCCATACTTACCGCATCCCATGGCCTCTATGGTACTAGCAACGGTTGATATAACCTTGTATTTTGTCTCTTTCCCTTTGCGTGCTGGAAAATTCTGCACCTATTCACGAACTTCTTGACATATGTTCTCATCCCCGACCAATAATATGAGCCATTCAATTGCGTGAATGTCTTGTCATGGCCGAAATGTCTAGGCAATCCTCCACTACACTTTTCCTTCAAGAGGTTCTCTCTCATAGAGCATTTCGGTATACACAATTGGTTTCCACTAAACAATAGTCTATCCTAGATCAAGTATTCATTCCATTGGCTTCTGTCTCTAAGAACTGGATTCTCACATGCTTCATAAGCTTCTTTAAAATCTGCATCATTTCTGTACATTTCCTTGAGGTTATCAAAACCTAAGGTCTTTACTCTGAACTCCTGCAGAATCAAACATTTCATGCTCAAAGCATCAACAACTTTGATAGAAGTTCTAGAAATATGCTTTATAACAAAAGTAAAATTCTGCATGTATTCAACCCATTTTGCATGCTTCTGGTTCAGTTTCTCCTATCAAGTTATGAATTGTAAAGCATGGTTATTGCTATACAAGAAAAACTCTTTTGGAACCAAGTAATGTATCCATTTATTCAACGCCTATATGACTGCATAGAAATCTTTATCATATTTGGAATATTTCATCTTGGTCTCGTTCAAATTCTCACTGAAGTATACAATCAACTTGTTGTCTTGACTTAAGACCGCTCCAATCACAAATCCACTTGCATCACACCTGACTTGAAATGTCTTGCTGAATATGGTAGAACCAGAACTGGTTGTCTAGTTATCTTCTCTTTCAACATCTTGAAACTCTTCTCTGCTTCCTCTGTCCAATGAAAATATTTTTGTCTTTTCTTTACTGTGTCCATCATCGATGCACATATTCCATTGAAATTGCTGATGAATGTTCTGTAAAAACTAGCCAATCCATGGAAGCTTCAAACTTCAAAGATACTCTTTGGTGATGGTCAATCCCTGATTTTTTTTATCTTCTCGGGATCCATTTTCAACTCATTTGAAGAGATCAAAAACCCCAAATAAATGAGTTCTTTCTTCATGAAAGACAACTTCTTTAAATTTGTCAGCAATTTCTCTTGTTGTAACCTCCTCATTACAGCAGCTAAATGCTCCAAATGTTCTCCTTCAGTCTTATTGGAGATAAGTATATCATCAAGATATACTATTACAAACTTTCCTATGAAATCTTTCAAGACTTCGTTCATCAACCTCATAAAAGTATTGGGCGCATTTGTCAAACCAAATGGCATGACAAGCCATTCATACAGTCCTTCATGTGTTTTGAATGTTTTCTTCCATTCATCACCTTCCCTCATTATAATCTGATGATATTCGCTTTTCAAATCAATTTTTGAAAAAAAATTTGCTCCACTCAAGCAATCCATCAAGTCATCCATCCTAGGTAAAGGAAATCTATACCTGATGGTGATTTTGTTTATAGCTCTTGTGTCAGTACACATTCTCCATCCACCATCTTTCTTTGGACTTAACACTGTAGGTACAACGGATGGACTCAAGCTTTCTCTAACTAACCATTTGTCCATCAAATCCTGGACTTGTCTTTTGACTTCTTCATTCTCCTGCAGCGTCAATCTATACGCAGCCTTATTTGGTAAACTTGATCCAGGTATAAGATCAATGTGATGACTTATGCTCCTGATGGGCGGCGACAAACAAGGTAATTCGCCACCACTATATCATCAAATTCCTCCAACAATTTCTGAATTTCCTCAGGTAGATCATTTATCTTGGTGTTGGTCAAGATGACTCTATGTTTTCTTACCACCGTAAACTGCATGTCTTCTTCTTTCTTGACTTCCTCAAGAAGCTCCTTCCCACTCATGAGAAGTATGGTATTGTTCACCTTTGTTTTCACTTCCTTGTCTTTAATCAGCAGCAACATATGTGTTCTACCATTCTTCTCCAAGGTGTAAGTGTTCTTTCTCCCATCATGAACAACATTTCTATCATATTTCCATGGTCTCCCCAAAAAATGATGACAGACATCCATGGGAATAACATCACACAGGATCTCATCATTATATCCCCCTATCTTAAATTCAACTAGACATTGTTTAGGGACAATTACATGATGTCATTTTTATAACCATGAGACTTTGTATGGGCTCGGATGTGCAACAGTCTCCAATTCTATCTTCTCCACCATTTCTGTGGATACTAGATTATATGTGCTTCCACTGTCCACTATTACCTTCCATACCCTATCCTTGGTCTTGCAAGAAATTCTAAACAAATTGTTTCTTTGGACTGAATTTTCTATCTCCTTCTCTGGATTTAAGAGAATTTTCCACTTCATTAAGGATCTTCTGCCTTCTGCATTTTCTGCCTCAACATTTATCTTTTGCGCTTCAGAAATGTGAGCTTCTCCTCCATCCCTTTTTCTTTCGAGACATTCAAAATATTTATGTCTGATCTTTGCATAGACAAAACATTTTATCTCACCTCCTCTGCCTCTTCCTCTTCCTCTGGCTCACGGAAAAGTGTTTATGTCGACATACTATCCTCCCTATGAATTTCCTCCTCTTTCAAAGTGAGTATGAGGTTTCTTTTCTTCCTCCTTTGGCTTCTAAGTCCTATCCTGGGCAATTTCTTTACCTCTACTCTGACTTTGACCTTGGCCTCTTTGACCTTGCTTTCGGGATAATTTTTCTTCAGCCTTCAGGGCCATTTGATAAGCATCTTCGACATTCCTTATTGTCATCATGCTAATCTCATCCTAAATGTCATATCTCATACCATTCATGTATCTAGCAATATTTTCATCTTCACTTTCACGATGACCATCCCTGATGTTGAGCATGTAAAAGTCCTTAGTGTATTATTTCATTGTCATCCCTTTTCGTCTCAAGTTCTGCATTCTTCGAAACAGATTAATCTAGTAGTCTATGGGTATAAAATTGGATTTAATTTTTTTCAACCATCCTATCCCATCTTTTAATTATTTTCTTGCCTTTGCAACGCTTGTCAGCCTGCAGTTCATCCCACCATAGTGTTGCATGACCTTTCAGTCTAGTGACAACATGTTTGACTTTCTTATCTTCCTCGACATCATCATAGCCGAAGTATTTATCCAGATCTCTAAACCAATATAGAATCTCTTCAACATCTAAGTTTCCTTCATACATCATAATGTCCATATTTGCTCTGGCTTTGATTCTTGCAATAGCTCTGAATAGACGCTCTTCTGCAGTGTCCTCCACTGCGACTTCTTATTCATCTCCAGCCTCATTTTTTCTTTCGGCTTCACTGACATCTACAACATCAACTATCTGTCTCTGTGTTGTTTCCATATCATCCAATAGAGAATAGAGTTCTCTCATGTCCATTTCCACAGTTGGATCGGGCATTGGTCTTTCTCTCCTTCTTGGCAGCATTGTTTTAATTTGTTCCCCGCAGAAAACAAAAATAAATTGTAGGTTAGGCTCTGATACCACTCTGACATAGCACCCCCTGCCTCTGTAGGTTCTGTGTGACCTCCTAGTCTTAGGATCATTCCTTATCTTCCACTTGAGTCGAATTGACTCTTTGATTTCCCGCAGAAATCTCTAACACACACTAGTGTGCATCCATGGGTTGTTATGAGTTACGCATGTGAAAACAAGAACTAAGCACCAACTCTCTCCCTCGTGATCACTGATATGACCATAGCCTTCACCCAAAAGGGTACTTTGGGTTTCACAACTTTTTGATCCCAGATGCGAATCCTCATATCTCTTCAAACCCTGAAACTCCAAAAAGGATAGCGGTTCTCTAACTCCTCCCTTTTAATTTTCCTGATGTGACCTCCAACTATGAACTGGGGCCCAAACACTTCGGTACCTCGGGATTTCGCTTATCGGTGTTTTGCGATGCAGTAACTCCTTTTTCCAACTTTTTAAACTATGACAACCCCCTACCACAGATCAACATCTCTAATATCCCCTGTGATCTAACGGTCCTGGTTCTATCGAGACTTCATGAATCGAGAGTTCACGACTCACGACTCTGAGTCACAGCCTTCTCCACTTCCTGAATTCTTAAACATGAAATTCATGCGCAAGATCAACAATTCCTGTTGATTCGAATCCAATGACCACTATTCCTCTTGAGCTTCTAACAATAAACAACTCTCAGCCTTATCTCCCTTTCTGGTTTAACTAGATCCAACAACCCATAGTAGATCGACACTTCCCCTGGAAGCGTTTCCACCATCCTTTCTGTTTTCAAAACTTCTTCGCCAAACACTCTAGCATCAACCCTTCTGAATATTCCCTCTTATAGGTGACCTCAACCTTCATCTCCCTTTGAACACTTCAAATGTTCTATCCCTTTTGAGCTTGATTCTCTCAGAAATCTTGGACTTTAAGGAATACCTGTGCGCACACCTTGGGCATTTGCAAATAACCTCTAATTATTTGACCCTTTGATTCTGTGCACTCCTTGCAACAACAGTCCTTCAATCCTCCCCCCTAGATTGATAAAGTATAAGACTTTAACCCACCTATGCACACCTTGCATGTCTATGTGCTATCTTGCACTTCTCCTGGTACAAGAACAATGATATCCCTCCTGATTTTCATGAGATAAAACTCGGAACTCCATCAACACACACCTTGAGGATGGTCAATGAACTCCTTGCAGGAATTCTCGGGAAGAAAAACAATTGAAACTCATTATTCCCTTCTCTCATACTTCATACCTTTAACATGGAATCATACACACAAAGCAGCATTGAAACAAATGCATAAACAAAGAATGTAAGCAACTATACACATACCATTCAATAGATGTAAATAGTAAGCATAATAACACCATAAAATTGAGTCAAATCTTTCATATATTAACTCAAGTGTTCATGTACATGGGTTCTCCTCTGTTTTCTTACTCTCTACAGCTCTACTGCTTACAGAAATTCTCAATATCCTACAATGATACAAGTGAGGGTGTCTTTCATGAGTTTTCCCTCCTACGGCTCTAAGCTATCTAATCAGAATTAAAAGCTACCTACTTTACATTCAATACAAATAAATGCCTCCATATCTGACAGATGAGAGCAACGCTCAAGATCTATTTATAATCTCTAAAACATAAATGTAAATACGTCTCCCAGCTATTACATTAATGTCTCTTCATTTAAATTTAAAACATTTTCAAAATATGCACTAGTGCATATCCTGTTGTCTTTGTCTTTGTGCTTGCTTTGCTAGCGTGCTTACGATGCTCCTACATCAATCAAGGATGAAGACATCCATAAGAAAACCTTTAGAACAAGGTGTGGACACTATGATTTTGTGGTGGTGCCATTTGGGCTTACTAATGCACTAGCTACATTCATGTGCTTGATGGATAGTGTTCTCAACAAATATTTGGATAATTTTTTCTTGGTGTTTTTTGACGATATTTTGGTGTATTACAAGACTAAGGAAGAGAATGAACAACACCTTAGAATGGTGTTACAAGTATTGGGAGTTCACCAGTTGTATTCTGTGTTCAACAAGTGTGACTTATTTTGGAAAGAAAACAAGCATTTGGGCCACACAATATCAATAGAAGGAGTGGTAGTAGATCCCGAAAAGATCAAGAAAATCATGGACTGGCCTACCCCTTGGAATGTGACAGAGGTAAGGTATTTCATGGGATTAGTTGGATATTATCGGAGGTTCATTAGAGGATTTTAAGAGATTGGTCATCACATTAATTCATTACATAGGAAGGGGAAGAAATTTTTATGGTCAATAGAGTGTGAGGCTATCATTCAACAACTGAAGCATATTTTGACCAATGCCCCTATTTTGAAGATTGTAAACCCTGAAAAGCATTTCTTGGTTTGTACAAATTCTTGCAAGGAAGGACTAGATTGGGTCCTCATGTAACAAGGATAGATGATCAATTATGAATCACAAAAGCTAAATGCGTATGAGCAAAAGTATGTCACCCACTACCTGGAACTCATAGAAATTGTGCATGTGTTCAAAATATGGAGACACTACTTGCTCGGAAGCAGGGATGATTTTAAGGATGGAAATTTATTTTAAAAAGTAGAAACCTTGGTGAATATTACTAAGCCTTCATATGCTGACTATAAATGTTTGGCGATATTTTTGTAAAAATATTTAAATTTATAAGGATTTTATTTAGTTTTTATAAAATTTTGGCAATTTTTAAGGTAAAATAATTTTATCCTATAGAATTTGGGTGAATAATTTTTAAAATAGTGAATCTCGTTTTTGGAAAAACCATGGAAAATTAGCCCATGAGCAAAATTTTGCCCCTAAAATCATCCATGCTCGGAAGAGGTTTTGTATTGATGATAGACCATTGTGGTTTGAAAATTTGTTTGACCAATCGAGGTTGAATACTATACAGGTCGGGTGGATGGCATTGATTAGTGAGTTTTATTTCAAGATCAAACACCTAAAAGGAAAGGAAAATAGAGTGGCATATGCACTCAGTCAGAGTGTGCATACCATACACTTAGCAGAAACAAATTTAGGAGAGTCTGACATCAAGTAAAGGATCAGAACCCTCTTGCGAGAGGATGATACTTTTAACCAGGCAAGAGAGGGATTGTAGCAAGAACCTAGGGAGAAAAAGTATGAAGTGTATTATCTTTCAATTAATGGGATATTATTGTATAAAAACATGTTGTATGTGCCATATTGAACAGATCTGATGAATTTTATTATGGATGGATTCCATAAAAGGCCTAATTTGGGTCACCCAAGTTATTAGAAAATGGTAACAACAATAAGGCAATTGTATTACTCGCCAAAAATGAAGCAAGACATTTTTTAATACATTGTTAAGTGTCTAGAGTGTCAACAAGTTAAGGTTGAACACAAACACCTTGCAGGATTATTGTATCCTTTACAAATTTCATAGTGGAAATGGGAAACAATATCCATGGATTTTATTACTAGTTTTCCAAGAACAATTAGGCAACRCRATGCAATCATGGTAGTAGTGGATAAGCTAAGCAAGGAATCTCACTTCATTCCTATCAAATATAATTTTAAGGCTATATATGTTGCTAACATTTTTATGAAGGAAATTTTTAGATTGCATGGTTTACCCAAGACCATAATCTCAGACAGAGATGCTAAGTTCACTTCAAATTTTTGGAAAATCTTGTTTGCAGGCTTGGGAACATAGTTAGTGTTTAGTACAGCCTACCATCCTCAAACAAATTGTCAGACTGATAGAGTGAATAGAGTGTTAGTGATCCAAAAAGGATCCAAAGAAGGCTAAAAATAACTTAGAACTCACAGAGGCAACTCAGAACGCTCAGAATGGCTCCAACAGATAGATAAAGGCAAAAATTCAAAGTTCCCAAAACTCCATGAAAATGGCATGATCGTGAAGAACACATCACAAGCTTTATAATGATGCAAACGGCTCATCAAATAGGACCAGTGAGTAGGGGACACATCATCATCGATACTACTGACGTTAGGAGCTGACATGGTAGGGTGAAATAATCATACGAGATGTTGACATCATCATGCCATGTGGAAGAATCAGAGTTTTCCACGTGTCACCCACCATCAAATCTTTCAGGGGTCCATTTGGACCAATAGGAAAGTTCGACGTGGCACCCCCATGAGAGGCCACATGGCACCATTCGGGAAGCGCCACGTGTTAGTATGAAGTGACTGGGTAGCACGTCAGTGTAAATATGGGCATATCAGTGGCTGCCACATGGACCAGTCATCAGGCGACACATAGAAGCCCAGGAAATGTTCAATGTTGACCTGTGAACAAATTTTGTTTTAAAAGAATGGATATGGTGGGTCTACTAAATCTAGCGGACCACGCCAATGTTAGCCAACGGTGGAAGTCTCGATAGAGGAATTGATATAGTTAGCAGAGAAACCAACGGATATATCAACGAACACACACACATATATATATACCAATAAACATCCAAAATGGAGTCCAGTGGGTTTGACCCT
>JASDQU010242521.1:112176-122710 GCA_032191745.1 Picea mariana | reverse complement strand
TCAAGAGCAGCTCCCTTCAATGAATACCTAAAGAGCTTAATCCAGACATCCTCATGCGTGATATTGTGTCGGTGGATAGCCTCATGGAAGTCCAGTAAATGCTCAGCTGGTTCTTCCCAATCTGATGCATGAAATTCCGGGAGGAAATCTTCCCATTGGTCTCTATCAGGAAGTGTATTAGGAAAGCCAACTATCTGAGAAAAGTCATAGAAAGAAAACCTTTGAGCCAGAATTTTCTCCATATCGAACCAGTGGAGTCTCCAGTTGATCCTCGAATCATGGAGTCGCCAGGTGAAAAATGTGCAGCTTCGAATGTGTCTGGTCCTTGTTCACCATCAAAGGCCAGATCTTAACATTATCGTTACCCTAGGAAACTTCTCAGGCTGAGAAAGCAGCCGTTGAAACCTCCTCGAGAAAGCTCCTCTGGGTCAGCTTTCAGGTGTGTCAACAGTGGCCACAACTGAAACAATAAAGTGGAAACAATGGAGTCGCCACAGTGGAGTCGCCAGGTGCACAGTAGCAATCTGAATAATTTTGATATTTGATGCACCTTCAGAATCAGTTGATCGTTGTCATTCTGCCCAGGGAAAATCTTCAACTTTGTCCTCGGCAACGACGCCAGAAATGTTGGCGACGAAAGTCACTCCTAGATTGCTTGTAGGAGTAGAGCCCGACACCCATCAGTTTAATGTCACGATTTGTTTATAAAGGGATGATTGAATGGAGATAAAGGCTCGAGGAGATATCACCCTAACTCAGAGACTGGGTCTAGCATGTATGGGACCAAGGAGGTCTTGACCTAACTTCAGCTAGTGGGTTGATTAAAAGATGAGCAGATGGAAGACTTGGTAAGGAAGGTGAACAAACAACTTTGGGCAACAGGCTTTCAGCGGTTTGCAGAAGAAAGACCTTGAATACAAGATCCTCTTGGTTCAGGGTCTCAAGAAACTGAAAAAGGGACTTGACTGGATCCTCCAATTCCAAGTCACTCAGCGCTGAGAAAATCACAAGAACTGATCAGAGACAATGTAACTATTATAGTGATCCATTACAACATCATCCTATAACAACTACAACTCGACTGGATCCTCCAATTCCGAGATGTTCTAACACAATGTAAACAGAGACGTGAAAGAAGCTGGCATCCATAAGGCAAGAAGTCTCAAAATTTCATGCATAACCAGAATAACAGTATTTCATTAAAACTTTACAACCGGGAGCTTTGCTCAACCATCGATTCTTACAAAAATGGCAAAAATGCCTACATATACTTGGAGCTGACTCAGGCGCTGAAGGTGCGATCATATCATGAATTCAATGCTTGACGTTGAGGAGCTTCTCTATCAGGATGGGCTGTCAGTCTGCCTCAATCAAATCTGTCCTCTGCTCCCCTGTCATACGCCTCCTTAATTCAGCATGGCTCACGCCAGGGGGTAGCTAAGCCCTTTGAATGTTGAACTGGAGTGTGCAGGTTCCTTTGGTGAGTTGGAGACTTGGCGTGGCTTTCCTGAAGAGAACCGGTACAAGGGACCCTCCTGGGTAAATTTCAGTCGGGACCTCCATACTCTGCAATAAATGGGTGATGCGAGGCTTCACCCACCCTCTTTCTCCTTTTATGCTGAGCCGAAGCGGCTCTTTAGATCCCCGAGTGGAATCCCTGATGAAAACCCGACCCAGTCCACAGGTCTCTTCTTCTTTCCTCACGGTCTCCTGTACTTCACCGTGACTTTTCCCCGACTCTGTATCGGGTTTCGGGGTTTCGCGTTCCCCGTTGTGAAAGCCTGCCACCTGTCCTCCGTTGACTTCTGTGGCCCCACACTCTTGGTGTCGGGATATCGCCTATCGTGATATTGCAGTGTTTGATGCAACGGTTCCCTTGCCTCCAAGAACCCCGATATCCCGATGGCTTCAACTCCGATGGACGCTTCCCTGTCGGGACCCTCCTCGATTACGCTGATCTCCTGCCACGCGTCCTTTCCAGATGGACGGTCCCTATTAACTCTAGGGGATTCGGGACTTTCCCTGTCTTGTTTCTATTTCTTGTCCCGAGACAAGAAATATCGCTAACAGGTCCAAGGGGGAAATACCCATGTATATTAATTTAACCCATTTTCCTAAAATTGCTATTTGTATATGACCCTTCCCATTTCCGATTGAGTGTTCCCAAAGCCAATCATTAAATATATGTAAGAGGGTGGGTATGAGTGGTCACATCCCAAAGTTATTGGGCACATGGGGGTTGAGTACAATCAACCTGGGGAAGAGTGTGAGTCAAGAAAGGAAAGCCAAAGAGAGGAAATTCATATGGGTTGGGACAAAAACTTTTAGTTAGTCAAGTTTGGGCATGGGAAATAGGTAGAGAGAAAGAAATAGAGCTTGAAGTTGATACAACCATGGAGGGTGAATTCTAGAGGATGCTGGAGCGTAATTGGAGTGAATTGGAGCTGGAAAATTGAAGAGCCAAGTTGTCAAGCATGAAGAGTGAACTCTTGGGTGAGTTGCACTAAAACAAAAAGTGTTTGTTGTTGGTTTGCTGATAGTTTTCCTAGCAGAAGTTTTCCTTGAGATCCAAACTGAGAGATTCCTAGCTGCCTATGCCAGAGAAACCCTGATAAATGAATGGGATGCCCAAGGGACTGAGATCGGTGAAGGGGTACATTCCTTGGGTTGGATAGGTCAAAAGGAAGAGAACTGGTGGAAAATCGAGATAGTTGTAGAAGAATATTAGTTGGGTTGAGAGTTTTATGAGATGTGAGTGGACTGTGAGAGACCACCCTCTTTTGTGGATTGCTAGCCTAAGCTTTGGGGTGACTGGCTGTTGTGATTTGGAACATTCATTCTATGGTTGGGTGGAACGTTCGTCCCAAGCAGCTGGTTGCACAACTCTTATTTGAAGATAAGTATTTTATATTGTTGTCGTGTTCTTCACATGTGTTATTGATGTGTCTGAACTCTTTGTAAATGAGAATAATCATATGTTGTTGTAATGATTTATTTAGATGCATTTAATGTTTATTATTAGCATGCTATATATACTTCTATTTTGTGGTTATAGGCAATAGCTAAATTTGTTTTAATTTGTAACTGAAAGCTACATGAAATGAGTTAATTATTGTTAGAAAAACAGGATCACAGAGCAATAAAATAAAAAAAATGCGGAAATAAAACACATAAGATACAAAATACGATAGAGACACAGATATACGTGGTTCACCCAATGTGGGCTACATCCACCAGATAAATTGTTAGGTCCTTCCTTTTTATTATCCAACAAAATGAAGGGATACAACCTACAACACACCCGTTGTAACTTCCTCTTCTTTCTCTCACAGTCTCCTCTCTCATAATACAATATTCACAATAATACACTGCTGCAATACAATTCCATCATAAAAGAGGGTTGACTTCTAGGGAAAAAAACCCTAACATAATCTCTACCGTCAGATCTGTGACTTAATGATGAACGGTTAAGATTGACTATGAAATTACAATATACATTTACAAGGCAATTTTTCCTTTGGGGGCTTTGCCCCCGAACCCCCGCTGGCCCCCGGATCCCCTAGCCAGGGGGATGAGCACCCGAACCCCATAGGGGGGGCAAGCCCCCCCTGCATGGAGGGGTGTACAGTCTTTCGGGGTCTACAGTCTTCATGGGGTATAAACACGACTGGAAAAAAGACCTCTAAATCAGGAATATAATCAGGCTCCACAACCAACAACTATAAATGAATTAAATTAGTTAGCAAAATTTTCGTTTTCATGTATATTTCGCTTCATAAAGTCCCTTGGTTGGGCTGGGGGACGTTACATTATGGTATCAGAGCTTCTGGTTCAAACAACAAGGTTGTATGGGCTTGAACCAGAGTGAATTGGTGAAATTCACTGTTGCAGATTTTGTCTATGACCGATTTGGGGAAAAATGAAGCTTTTAGAGAGAAATCACCAATTCTGTGAGTGAAATATTTGCCTAATCTAATCTAAACTAATCAATGAAAGTGCAAAAGTATAAATGAATATGGAGTAGATGTAGAGAATGAAATGCAATAAATGAAACATGCAACATGTAGCGAGCTAAATCCTAACTAGAGGAGCAAAGAACAAAGTCTGGAGATGCAATTGATGGCAAGGAAAAAAATCAACCACTGCCCTTTATCCCTAGGCATTTGAAAGAATCCCATACACTACCATGGATTGATCTAACACCCGACCATAGAGAGGGCGAGGGAATCTTCTGTAAACCTTACTCCAAACTATTGGGAAGGAATCTAGGACTATTGGCAAGTCGTGTGGGCATAGATTCATTCAATCATTTGAGGAAGAATACCTAACTCATTTCTCTGGAAGGATGCAATGCCTAATCTATGGAAGGATGTGGTGCGTAACCCGACCCATTCATGTCTTATAACAACTGGAAATATGATAAATAAGTCTATTTTAAAACCCCCAACTCTTCTAACGACTCTTTTACTGACTTTTCTAACAGATGGTCCATCAATTAAATGGGTGCAGGAAGGATGGGAATGTTCTTTTGTGCCTCCCCCAACCAGGAAAGAATCACTCTAACGCTAGGAGTTTTAATGACTCCAGACGGTTTAACACGGTTAATGGAATAGAGCGGTGAAGTTGCAGATCGAAATTCGACCTGGAATGGTCGAAATTCGAGTTTTAATGGTCTCTTATAGAGTTATAGGCAGTTTGGTGGATCGACGATCGAGATCTCTTTTGCTCTCGAGATTGATGACTTAGATTCATCGTGATAAATTTAAAAATTCCTAAGGATTAGACTATTTGAGGTTGATGATATCAACGACCAAGATTAAATCGGGGGTTGTGAAGCGGATCGGATCAACGGTTTGTATTCATCGAGGTTTTGGTCGAAATTTTTCTAAGTGTGAGGTTCAACAATAGAATCCACCGACGACTGATGGTCAGATCGATGAGTTTTGTGAAGTGTTGGAAATTTGCCAAGAGAAATCATCGATGTCCAATGGACAAATCAGCCATAATGATGAAGAGTTTGGGTCGACCATAAGACATCTCTAACTGATGGTCGGCCGAATTTGGCGAAATTTTTTCAATCGCTGACAAAAATCGTCAATGGTCGATGGGATGGTCGTCAGAGGTCGACCGAATTCAGTAAAGTATTTCGAATTGAGAAAGAGAATCGATCGATGGTTGATGGGGGAAAGAGGATGATGACATCATCATCCATGTGTCATGCCATGTCAACATCCATGTGTCATGCCACATCACCCAAGTTGACACCTCAGGATGATGTGTCATGCCACATCAACATCCACGTGTCATGCCATGTCAGCCGACCGAAGTGGCCGATGGTCAAATTGATCAATTTGGGAAAGCGTTCAAAATTCATTGAGGATCATCGATCACCGATGGGCCAATGTTCGAGCATCAACAGATTAAACGAAGATTTTTTCATTCACCCAGAAATATCATCGACGACCGAGTTAAGAGTTGTTTTGAAATTGGGTGTCGGGGAAATGGACCGACGACCGACGATCAGATCGATAGCTTTAGAAGAACATTTTGTGCATCCAAAGGATGATACTAATTGTCGATGGCCAAAAAGGTCATATTAGAGGTTGTTGTGTATCATTATTTGAGATCAACGATTGATATTTAAAGGATTGTTACAGTAGTAAAACAATGAATTTTGTGTGAAATTTTCATATTTTTTAAGGTCATTAACTTGCGGGGCATTTTTGAGGCCCTAAATGACATTTTTAGCAAGTCAAAGCCCACGTGAACAAAGTGTACAAAGGTACACTTAGTCTTTACAGCTCAAATAAAAGAACTCAAAGAAAGCTATCCAATGAGCTAAATGGTTCATGAAACAGAGCTCGTATGAGAAATTTACTAGTATTACTTTGAGAGGGCATAAATCTATGCTCCTAAGTCCGTTTGGGGCACATGAGTAGTCGATGGAAATATTATGACCCATAGAATCTAGTGGTGGAGTCATATTTTGGTTATGGGCACCTGAAAATGTGCATGAAGAGAAATAAGACACTTGTAGCATACATGAGTAAATTGAGTAAAACAACCTAAACTTCTCTGGACCATAACTTTTAGTTCGGAGCTCGGATTTGAGCAAAAAAATAGTTGTTGGAAAGGTCTTGAGGAGTAGAAGACATCTATCTACCTAGAATTTTGATTTGGGCAATTAATTTCTTAGAAATTAATAAAATTATTTCTGTAGCAGTAAAAAGAGTGGAATTGCAACATGTAGTTGTTGTAACGTTTCACTCAAAATTCAGATTGAGGCATGAGTATAGTCATTGGGAAGATGTTTCGGGGAGGAATGCATCATTAAAATCAAAATTTGAATTGGTGGAATGTGTCCTTCATAAATTTATGAAGAAATAACATATATTCTATATGAAGAAATGTTTTATGCTATGCGTTTTTCTAACAATAATTATTATATGCACATTTCTTGCAAAATTAGAGGTACATAAAGAAACTTTAGTTGTTATATGAGGACTAGATTCATGGAAGATGATCAAGGATCTTACAAACATGAGGAAGAGATCATAGGTCTGCATGTCAGCATGGGGAATGTTAAGACAAAGCCAAATGGAAGAAGAGATAGGCAAGAGCATGTCACTATGAGAACCCTGCATAGGGAAGTGTAGAGCTACACAGATGATAATGAAAGGATTATGAAGGCTTAAGAAGAGATACTTCAAAGCTTGAACATGTTACATAAGAAAGTTAACAAATATTCTGGCACCAAGCAAGCTGCTAGTGCTAGACAAGTATCAACATCTAGATCCCATAACAAAAGGGATGATCATGGAAATGATAGGAAGTCAAGAAGCATGAGCAGGCACCATCATTCTCCATGGTAGTACACTAGAAGAACTCATGCAAGTTCAGGACCAAGAAGTAGCTCAAGTGTGTCTTGTGTTCAGAGACAAAGAAGAAGGCATGAGGTAGACATCTTACAAGGTGAACTCAGGAAAATAAACCACCTACTTTCAATGGTGAACACAGGAAAGGAGAAGAGGTAGAGGCCTGGCTATTGGAAATGAAGAAATATTTCCAGCTACATGATTACCCATCCCGGGTAGAAGCTATAATTTCCATCTACCACTTGGAAGGGAAGGCAGCCATGTGGTGGGATCAACTTAAGCAAGCCAAGAACATCGATGAGAAAAGGATCTCATGGAGGCAGTTCAAAGGATATTTCCAAGAGAAATATTTGTCCGAGCATACTATGAGAGAAAGATGAAAGAGTTCTTTGAACTCAAGTTGGGAACCATGACAATGGAGGAATATGAGAAGCGGTTCTTTGAATTGTTGAAGTATGTTGATTTCATCAAGGATGAAAAAGTCAAAATCCAAAGGTTTCTAAGTGTGTTACCCTCCTTCTATAGTGACAAGGTTCAGTATGATAACCCCATTACCTTGGAAGAAAACACAAGGAGAGCAAGGCACCTTTATGAGCAAATAAAATGAATGCAAGTGTTCCAAAAGGCTTGGAATGACAAGATGAAAGGGAAAAAGGATCAAAGGAAGAAAGGCTTTAAGCTACCCTTTTTTAGAAATAACTCCCAAGCAAATCAACAAGGCCAGGCAACCCAAAATGAGGAAAAGAATGCATATTCATTTGGGAAAAGGTCAAGGAAACAACCTATTATATGTTGGGGATGTGAGGGGAATAACTTATATAGGGACTGCCCTCACAAAGGAGAAATAATGAAGACTTTCCACAACATTCAGGGGGGCTGAAATAGTGGAATACATGGGAGGAAGCATGCTAAGGATTTATGAAGCCTTGGACAACAAGAAGACATAATATCAATCCCCCATGATTGAAGTGGAAGGTAAGACTGATAACTATCCCATAACAATTTTAATTGATTATGGAGCTAGCCATAGTTACATAAATGCTAACATTGTTGAAATATTTCACTTGCAAAGAAGTAAGCATAAGAAATATTGGTTAGTTCAGTTAGGCACAGGGGATAAGTGGAAAATCAATGAGTTGGTTAAAGATTGCCCGATAGACATGAATGGACTTAGCACAAAGGTAGATGTAAACATCATATCGTTGGGTTCATATGAATATCTAATTGGCATGTAATGGCTGAAAAAACATCATGTTGTCCTAGACTGTTACAACAAGACAATAACATGTCTTGATGAGAACGGGTAGCAAGGAAATATTCAAGGCATTCCAAGAGTTGTAGCTGTTAGAGAGATTTCAGCTATGCAGTTGAAGAAGAGCTTCATGAAGCGGTGTCAGATGTTTGCAGCCCATATGAAGGAGGAAACGAAAGACAAAGTGGAAAGCATTGAAGACCATCCGGTATTGAGGGATTTTGAAGATGTTTTTAGAGAAATTCCAGGATTGCCACCAAGGAGAAACATTGATTTCTCTATTGATTTGGTGCCAGGAGTTGCCCCAGTGTCTAAGACACCTTACAGAATGGGTACACTAGAACTAAAAGAGTTGCAGGTGCAGCTTGAAGAAATTTTGAAGAAGGGGTATATACGCCCAAGTGTGTCACATTAGGGAGCCCCGATTCTTTTTTTGAAGAAGAAGGATGGAACCTTAAGGTTGTGTATTGATTTCAAGAAGTTTAATAAAGTTACCATAAAGAATAAGTATCCTTTGCTCAGAATTGATGATTTGTTTGATCAGCTAAAAGGTGAAAGAATATTTTCCAAGATTGACTTGAGATTAGTTTATCATCAAGTAAGGATAAAGGAAGAAGACATCAACAAGACAACATTCTGAACAAGATATGGGCATTGTGAATTCACAGTAGTGCCATTTGGGCTATCAAATTCCCCATCAGTTTTTCTGTGCCTGATGAATGGAGTGTTCATGGAGTACCTGGACAAGTTTGCAATTATGTTCCTAGATGACATCCTTGTCTAATCTAAATCATAAGAGGAACATGAGCAACATTTAAGAATGGTATTTCAAGTTTTAAGAGAGCATAGATTGTATGCTAAGCTAAGTAAGTGCATATTTTATCAAAATAAAATCCACTGCTTGGGGCATATAATATCAACAACATGGATAACAATGGATCTTGAAAAGATAGAGGCCATTAGAGGATGGCCAACGCCAAATAATGTGGCTGAGTTTAGATCATTCATGGGTCTTTCCGGTTATTACTGAAGATTCATAAAAGGTTTTTCAAAGATTGCAAGTCTAATCACTTCTTTACAAAAGAAGGGAGTGAAGTTTGAATGGACTTCTAAGTGTGAAGAGATTTTTCAAAAGTTGAAGGGAATATTGACAAGTGCACCAATATTAAATATTGTGGATCCAAATGAGATTTTTTTTGTGTACACCGATGCATGCAAGGAAGGACTCAGTGGAGTTCTCAGTCAAAGGGAGCATGTGCTATGCTATGAGTCCAGAAAATTAAAAGAGCGTGAGAGGAATTATGCTACACATGACTTGGAGTTAGCAACGATTGTACATGCATTGAAAATGTGGAGGCATTACCTTATGGGTAATAAATTCAAGCTAAAGATAGGCCACTATGGTTTGAAGCATTTATTTGGACAACCAACACTAAATGCTAGGCAAACTAGATGGTTGGAATTTCTGAGTGAATATGACTTCAGAATTAAACATATAAAGGGGAAGGAAAATCAAGTGGCCGATGCACTCAGTAGGAGATCTCATGAAGTGCATATTGCAGCCATCAACATGTACAAGATAGATCCGAAAGACAAAATTATTGCAACAACAAATTCAGATCAACACTCTGTGAAAATAAAAGAGACATTACAACAAGGTAATTTTCAACAAAAAATTAATTATTATGAGCTGAAAGAAGATGGAATTCTCATGTACAAGGGTGATGTGTATGTGCCAAAATCCAATGAATTGAAAAATGCAGTGCTGAAGGAGATACATAACGTGCCATATGAAGGGAACCCAGGATATCAGAAGACAATTGCAGCAGTAAGAAGCCAATATTTTTGGCTAGAAATGAAGAAAGAAGTGGCTAATTACATAGCCAAATGTCGAGAATGCCAAAAAGTAAAGACAGAACATAAAGACCCAACATGTTTTCTACAACCATTACCCATTCCAGAATGGAAGTGGGAAGTTGTTATGGTTAATTTTATTACAAACTGCCCATAACAGTAAAGCAACATGATTCCATCATTGTGGTGATGGATAAATTGGTTAAAGCAGTGCATTTTATTCCAGTCAAGACTACACACAAGGCAATAAATATTGCAAATATCTACATGAAATATGTTTCTAGGCTACATGGGGTACCTAAAGTAATAGTTTCAGACAACGATCCAAGATTTACTTCTAATTTTTGGAAGGGTTTGTTCAAGGGCTTTGGGACAAATTTAAATCTTAGTACAACATATCATCCAAAGTCAGATGGGAAAACAAAAAGGAATAACATGATAATTGAGGACATGCTTAGAATGTATGTGATGGATCAACCATCAAAGTGGCAAGATTATACTCATTTAGGTGAATTTTCCTACAATAATGGTTATTAGGTCTCATTGAAAATGA
>JASDQU010242521.1:98481-111880 GCA_032191745.1 Picea mariana | reverse complement strand
GTGGAGTTCTCAGTCAAAGGGAGCATGTGCTATGCTATGAGTCCAGAAAATTAAAAGAGCGTGAGAGGAATTATGCTACACATGACTTGGAGTTAGCAACGATTGTACATGCATTGAAAATGTGGAGGCATTACCTTATGGGTAAGAAATTCAAGCTAAAGATAGACCACTATGGTTTGAAGCATTTATTTGGACAACCAACACTAAATGCTAGGCAAACTAGATGGTTGGAATTTCTGAGTGAATATGACTTCGGAATTAAGCATATAAAGGGAAAGGAAAATCAAGTGGCCGATGCACTCAGTAGGAGAGCTCATGAAGTGCATATTGCAGCCATCAACATGTACAAGATAGATCTGAAAGACAAAATTATTGCAACAACAAATTCAGATCAACACTCTGTGAAAATAAAAGAGACATTACAACAAGGTAATTTTCAACAAAAAATTAATTATTATGAGCTGAAAGAAGATGGAATTCTCATGTACAAGGGTAATGTGTATGTGCCAAAATC
The DNA here is from genome assembly GCA_032191745.1 of Picea mariana. NCBI lineage: Eukaryota > Viridiplantae > Streptophyta > Pinopsida > Pinales > Pinaceae > Picea > Picea mariana. Next base: position 111,366 of record JASDQU010242521.1, on the reverse strand, counting down.
CAGTGAATTGAAAAATGCAGTGCTGAAGGAGATACATAACGTGCCATATGAAGGGAACCCAGGATATCAGAAGACAATTGCAGCAGTAAGAAGCCAATATTTTTGGCTAGAAATGAAGAAAGAAGTGGCTAATTACATAGCCAAATGTCGAGAATGCCAAAAAGTAAAGACATAACATAAAGACCCAACATGTTTTCTACAACCATTACCCATTCCAGAATGGAAGTGGGAAGTTGTTATGGTTAATTTTATTACAAATTGCCCATAACAGTAAAGCAACATGATTCCATCATTGTGGTGATGGATAAATTGGTTAAAGCAGTGCATTTTATTCCAGTCAAGACTACACACAAGGCAATAAATATTGCAAATATCTACATGAAAGATGTTTCTAGGCTACATGGGGTACCTAAAGTAATAATTTCAGACAACGATCCAGGATTTACTTCTAATTTTTGGAAGGGTTTGTTCAAGGGCTTTGGGACAAATTTAAATCTTAGTACAACATATCATCCAAAGTCAGATGGGAAAACAAAAAGGAATAACATGATAATTGAGGACATGCTTAGAATGTATGTGATGGATCAACCATGAAAGTGGCAAGATTATACTCATTTAGGTGAATTTTCCTACAATAATGGTTATCAGGTCTCATTGAAAATGAGTCTATTTGAAGCATTGTATGGCAGAAAATGTAACACTCCAGTGAGTTGGGATAATCCAACAGACAAAACAATTGTTGGACCAGAATTGCTAAAGAAAATGGAAGAGCGGATGGAAAAGATAAAGCATAATTTAAACGATGCCCAGGATAGGCAAAAAAGTTATGCAGACAGGAACAAAGTTTTCAGAGATTTTAATGTGGGAGAACATGTGTTTTTGAAAGTTAAGGCAAAGAGAAGTTCTCTAAGATTAGGAAGTTTCCCAAAGTTGGCAGCGAGATATTTTGGGCCTTTTGAAATAYAAGAAAAGMTAGGGTTGATTGCATACATGTTAGCTTTTCCTGCATCCATGAGAGTGCATAATGCATTTCGTGTGTCATTGTTAAAGAAATATGTGCCCGATCCTAACCACATAATTGATTGGAATGTGATCGAGGTGGAGCACAAAGAGGACTTATGGGTGGAACCAGTACACATCCTAGAGCGGAATTTCAAAGTGCTCAGAAACAAAGCCATAGGGAAGGTAAAGGTTTAATGGACCTGCTACGGTCCTAAAGATGCTACATGGGAGCATGAAGAAAACATGTGGACATAATACCCAATTTTTTTTTACAGTTTTGAAGAAAACATAATGCAAGACTCCATTTGGACTAGCTAGAGTTCCCAAACCACGTCTTTGAGTCCTAGCCAACTACGTTGGGGACCTTGATAAAAGAATGGCTCATTCCTTGGGGTATCCCTGGTAAACAGATGGTACATTCCTTGGGTTATCCTTGATAAACGAATGGCGCATTCCTTGGGTCGGTGAGTTGAAAGGAACATGATATTTTGGTTGGAGCTACTGTTAGAGTTGTTAAATTGCAGAATTTTATTTCTAAGTAGTGTGATGTAAATTTTCATATATGTATATCGGCATAGAGTGCATTGAGGACGACACACAATTGTAGAGGAGGGGAAATGTAACATCCCCACTATAATCCCCAGTTTAATTAATGCTTATGTAGATACAATATGTGGCTACGACCAAGCAATGTAATATGAAATTGTATTTCCTTATTTTATTAATAAAATGGGATGCCAGTTGCTAAGGGGACATGGACAAGAGATGGGGGCTGAATTAATCCACAAGAGGGGGAAGTGTCTAGGATAATGGCCAAGAGGGGTCCAAGGGGGAAATACCCATGTATATTAATTTAACCCATTTTCCTAAAATTTCTATTTGTATACGAACCTTCCCATTTCTGCCTGAGTGTTCCCAAAGCCAATCATTGAATACATGTAAGAGGGTGGGTGTGAGTGGTGACATACCAAAGTTATTGGGCACATGGAGGTTGAGTACAATCATCTTGGGGAAGAGTGCGAGTCAAGAAAGGCAAGCCAAAGAGAGGACATTTGTATGGGTTGGGCAACAATTTTTAGTTAGTCAAGTTTGGGCATGAGAAACAGGTAGAGAGCAAGAAATAGAGCTTGATGTTGATGCAACCATGGAGGATGAATTCTAGATCATGTTGGAGCGTAATTGGAGCGAATTGGAGTTGGAAAACTAAAGAGCTAGGTTGTCAGGCCTAAAGAGTGAATTATTGGGTGAGTTGCACTAAATCAACAAGTTTTTGTTGTTGGTTTGCTGATAGTTTTCCTAGTAACAAATTCCCTTGAGTTCCCAGCTGAGAGATTTCTATATGCTTGTGCCATAGAGACCCTAATAAATGAATGGGATGCCCGAGGGACTGAGATCAGTGAAGGGGTACATTCCTTGGGTTGGACAGGTCAAGAGGAAGAGAGATGGTGAAAAATCAGGATAGTTTTCGGAGAATATCAGTTGGGTTGAGAGTTTTATGAGTTGCGAGTGGACTGTGAGAGACCACCCTCTTTTGTGAATTGATAATGTCAGCTTGGGGGTGTCTGGCTATTAAGATTTGGAACAATTAGTCTATGGTTGAGTGGAACGTCTATCCCAAGCAATTGGTTACACAACTATTCTTTAAAGATAAGTGTTTTATCTTGTTGTCGTGTTGTTCACATGTGGTATTGTTGTGCCTAATCTCTTTGTAAATGGGAATAATTATATGTTGCTTTAATGAGTTGTTTAGATGCATTTCATGTTGATTATTAACATGCTATAGATGCTTCTATTTTGAGGTTATAGACATTAGCTAAATATGTTTAAATTTGTAGCTAAAAGCTACAGGAAATGAGTTAACTGTAAATGAATTAAATTAGTTAGCAGAAATTTCACTTTTTATGTATATTCCGCACCGTAATGTCCCTCGATTGGGATGGGGGGAGTTCCAAACCTAATATAGTGCGCTTGGATATTTTGCGGCTGTTCAAGAGGTTTTGGAATGCTATAGTATTGTTGGAGAAGACTTGGAGGACGATGACCCAATAAATTTGCAAATACTGGAAATCGAAGGAGAGTGTGTAATAGAGGGTCATGAGCTTGAATCTGTCGAGTATGCAAAGCCATTGAAAAAACACAAGGTGGATATTGGTACGAAGGATAATCCCAAGTTCACAAACATTAGAGATTATTGAAATGAAGAAACTGTCGAGAAAATTGTTGATTTACTGCGTGAATATCGAGACCTTATTTAGACTACATTCTTAGAAATGAAAGGGATTGCTGGGGAGCTAGAGGAGATGAAGATTCCTTTGAAGCCGAATGCCAAGACATCGAAGCAGAGACTGTACCGATTGAACCCATTATATAAGAAGAAAGTGAAAATAGAAATAGATAGAATGTTGGAAGCTGGGATTATTGAACCTATCGCAGAGTCAGAATGGATCAACCCGATGGTGATTCAGGACAAGAAAATAGGTGGAATTATAATTTGTGTGGATTTGCGGAAATTGAATGATTCTTTCTTACACGACCGATTTCCTACCTCATTTATAGATGAAGTTTTGGAGAATGTAGGAGGACATGAAGCTTACTCATTTACTGGTGGATTCTTAGGGTATCACTAGATTAAGATTACGTAGGAATATGAACATAAGACAACATGTGTACAAGACAAGGCATAGAATATCAAAGAAATAATGAACACTCTACCACAACCAGAACGAATGGATGCAATCATCGAGAATAGGTAGCTGAACTAAGAGATAAAACCAAATCAAAGTTGAACAACATAATCTTGCACATAAGCTTGAGTAGCTGTAGGAGGAATCTTTTTTGGGTGACAGAAGAACTTGCAGTTGCCCAAGACATAGTGAACCAAGTAGCTCAATATATTGCAGAGAAATTGAAGACCCCTTTTACCATAGAGACAACATAGGATATTTTGATGCAAGAAGCACAAGCAAATAAAAAGGTCGCATCTGCAAAGGAAACTTTTGAGAAGCTCATTATGACATTGAAGGGAGTGCAATGGAAGAACTAAGTGGCTTAGGACGAGCTATAAATGAGTGTTGGGGGCCTGTTGAGATAGGATTTTGGGACCAGTTTTTGGATCTACGCAAAAATCATAGAAGAATAAAAGACAATTGACGCACTTTCGAGACCAGTGCATGTGCAAAGGAAGGAAGACCGTTGAAGCTGTTAGGAATTCTAGGTCCAGTGATACGGGCTAAGCCCTAATGTAATTGTATAAATATGTAAGGGTTTCGAGATAGATAAGTAACTTAGAAGGTAAGGTAAGGAGAGTGGAGTCAGAGATCTAAGTATGTAATGTAATGTAAGAGCAGAAGTATGCAATGTATACGAGTATGTAAGAGTGAAGAGCGACAGAGACATATAGAGGGATAGGAGAAGAACAAGGGCATGATGTATGGGCACATTGCACATATTTTGTAATGAATTATTGTGAATAATATAAGAAGACGCCGACTGTTGTGGATCTATCCCATCTTAGGTGAACCACATTAAATATGGCGTCTTTGTGTCCTGATGTGTTTGTTATTATGTTTATTGTGCACATATGATATATGTTTGTTATTTTGAATATATTATATGTTATGATGTTTCTGCACACATGATATAAGGCAAAATTAACTAATGCTAAGCATAATGGTTATGATAAATGTCTCCCATCCCTTCATGACTGTGGAAACACGGTTCTTCCAGTCCCCATAGATACCTCAGGTGAGTCTTCACATGCTTGCTAGTGATGCCGAAAGGGACAATATATTAAGGTTTTGTTGGTGAATTCATGTTGAACCCTAGGTCTGCCCACTGCGCGCCAACACCAAATTCAATATAATCTGAAATATATTGTCCACATGTAATCATCGATTGTTAAGGTTGACTCTGCCAAATCCACACTTTTGAGTTGACTCGACAGGAATGATCGATCCAATTTCTATGTGTCCAACTTGTAGTGAATTGCTAGGCTGGTCAATCCACCGCTTGATTATCTTTGACTGTTGGTTGATTGTCTAACTGATAGGAACTTTGACTACTTGACTGACTGATTTGGTGTGCTGGTCGATCACCCAACCAATTTTATCTAGGTGTAGGTCGACCTCTCGATTGATTGAACCAAATAGATGTGTGATGAACCCTCAATGCTTGATGTTCCAACACCCCCCTATAAACACATGTATTTGGAGATTCAGGAGGTGAAATTACATCATGATGACACCCCCCCATAATTGCATTTTCCCAAATCCTAAGCATCATACAAAGCTTACTAAATATAACTTCAGCTAAAGGTTTAGTGAAGATATCAACAACGATGTCATTTGTTTTGCAATATTCAAGAGAGACAATATATTCATGAACCAACTATCTCAAATAGTGAGCATGGATCTAAACACGCTTCATCTTACTGTAGGCAACAAGATTGGTAGCAACCTGTATAACACTTTGGTTATCATAGTAGATTGTTTTCGATGTTTGAATAGGAAGGACAAGTTCTCCCAAAATTTGGTGAATCCATACTGCTTCAGTACCTATTTGAATGACGCCACGATATTTTTCTTTTGTAGTCAACAAAAATACTACCTTTTGTTTCTTGCATGACCACACCAATGGTATAGTTCTATAAAGAAACACATATCTAGAAGTGGAAATTTCGATCATCACTGTCGCCAGCCCAGTCAGAGTCAGAGAAGCCAACCACCGAATATGAACTTCAACAATATTTGATACCAAAATGAGTGGTACCCTTGAGATATCAGACAATTTATTTGACTACTTTCCAGTGGCTTTCTTTAGGGTCCTACATAAACTAAGAAACCACACCAACAACAAATGAAATGTCAGGTCGACTATGAGTAAGATAAATAAGACTGTCGACCAATTGTCAATAAAGAGTAGTATTGATTGCAGGAGTTTGAAAAGTTTTGGTAAGATTTAATCCAGACTGAAAAGGAGTAGCACAAGGCTTGCAATCAACCATCTTAAAATGTGTCAACAGATCCATCACATATTTAGATTGAGGAATGAAAAAACCATCACATAGTGGAAATACTTGAAGACCCAAAAAATAATGCAGAGTACCAAGATATGTCATGTCAAAGGAGTCAACAATTTGTTTCTTCAATCTAAGGATGAGTAAGTCATCTACATAGACAACAACAATCAAGGTGTCTCTATTGGTATGGAGTACATACAAGCTATGAACAGATTCACAATGTTTGAAACCAAGTTGAAGAAAGAAACTGTCGATCTTGGCATACCAAGCTCATGGAGCTTGATTCAAACCATAAAGCAACTTTTTGAGTTGACAAACCAAATTAGAATCTATCACAAAACCAGGTGGTTGTTCCATGAAATTTTTTTCACATAGGTCTCCATGAAGAAATGCAATCTTTATGCCCATCTGATGGATTTTCTATCCAAAATGACCAACAAGGGAAAGAATCAATCGAATAGAGTTCATCTTTGCAGTAGAGGAAAAGGTTCCAATGTAGTTGATGCCTTCTTATTGAGAAAATCCCTTCACATCTAGGTGTGATTTATGTCACTCAATAACATCTTTATAGGTAAATTTGGTCCCAAGTTTGATTCTTCAACACAGAATAAATTTCTATTTGTATAGCCTGCTCCCATTCACATCGTCCTTCAACATCTAAGTAGGTAACATGATCAAAATTTTCAAGTACATGAGTCATTAAGGAAATGTTGGCATGCTTCTTTTGACTTCGAGTTTGTCATCTAGAGGAAACATCCTCGACATCAACTCCAACATATTCAATTGTATTGGGAACCCATATGGGTAGACAAGAAATAGGTGAACTATAGTTCACTGTAGTAGGTCGATCATAAGTCAGAGGGTCTTCAGTGGGTGGACCATTCGAATTAGAGGATGAGGAACTGGTTGACTCGGGAGTCGACGGTCTATTTGAAACAAGAAAATTGTTCCAGTGTACAGTCGAAGGAATGAAATATGGAACAAGAGAAATAGTGTCAGAGACAACATCACAGGGATCATCTTTTAGCAATCCAGAAGAGGCCTCACCAACTTAATGCCATAATACTTCTCATCAAACCGTACATTTTTCTTCTGATAATGATTTGCTAATTGACAGGGTCAAATATTCGATAGGATTTTGACTCTTTAGATTATCCCATCATGATGCAAGCATGACTCTTTGCATCCAACTTCTGTATGCAATAATTGGAAATGTGAGTTTAGAAAACACATCCAAACACATGGAGGTGGTCGATTGAAGGCTTCTTTCCACACCATTGTTCAACTGGAGTCATGGAAAGAATAACTCTAGTCGATATGCGATTAAGCAGATACTTTTCACAATATACCGCTTCATCCCATAAGTGATGAGGTCGATATTTAGCCTGTAAAATACATCTATCTATTTCAACTAACGTCTGATTCTTGCATTCTATGACACCATTCTTCTGAGGTGTGTGAGGAATCGACCACTACTAGTCTATACCAGATTGAACCAAGTATTCTTCAAATGGTCGATTTACATACTCATCACCATTGTTTGATCTCAAGCACTTGATGGGTCAACCACATTTCTTTTCAGCAAATGCTCTAAATTCCTTGAACTTTTCAAAGGCAAGGTTCTTATTCTTCAGAAATTAAACCCATGTAAAGTGAGAGAAATCATGAATGAGTGTCAAAATATACCTTGCACCTGCCAGTGAAGGTAGATTGATGCAGTGGACATTGTTATCCCCATTTTGTGGATAACTAAGAAGATTATGTCTCGAGGCCCTTAGGTTGCAGATATGGAGTACCGAGAGACTACATGACCAACAATACCCTTTAGCACATTTGGAGACCCCTCTCACCATCATAGATGGTCACACATTTCCATATGGCATCCACCACATCAGCTGGCATCTAGAAGGCAGTGGGCCTTGCTCCATGAGGTACAAGTTAGTATTATGGTGAGAATCATTTCAATATTTAAGCCATTTGAGTACGTCTTATTTTAGATTGTTCTAGATTTCATGATATATATGCTTGGACATTATGCCTTTTTCCCTTCTTCACCTTGGTGGTTGACATTGTTCCCTAGTAAGTGGTCTTTCTTGAGGATGGGTTTGCTACTGGGAACTCCCTTAAAGAGCCATCGTACCGTTCTTGACCATACTTACCACTTTCCATCATTGTTCCCCTCCATTTCCTTATTGTTGGATTACTGAGAGGGGGAGGTGAATCAGTAATAGAGCAATAAAATCCTTTTTAACCATATAATCCAAGTGTCATATCAATGTAGCATTATCATCCAATAACTGCAGAGTAAATAAGCAATGAACAAATGAACAATCATACACATACACAGTACACCAGTGTTTTACGTGGAAACCCAAAGCGGGAGAAAACCACATAATGCTTTTTCTTATATGTCTTGAAGAATTACATTCATTGGAAGCACCAACTTCCTTTGTTTCCAAGATGCGACTGGAAGGAGGCTCCAACCCCATTGTTTCTCAGGCTACAACCTGAGGGAAGCTCCAAATCCCCTATTCTCTGGCTACAACCAGAAGGAGGCTACAACCCCCTATGTTCTCTGGCTACAACCGGAAGGTGGCTACAAACACCTGTCCTTGCCCCATCCAACCACCCTGAAGTAGAAGTAGAATGATGGAACCATTTTCACACTATCACTGTGAGATATACTGTTGTAAACCTATACCAATAAACCTGAACCATGCATCAACCATGCATCAACCATTACCTCAACCTGTACTCAACCTGTACCATAAACAAGTGCATCAACCATGCACCAACCTATACCAAACAAACTATACTCAACATGTACCATAAAAAAGTGCATCCAACCATGTACCAAGTATGTACCAATCATGTGTCAACTACTCATCAACTATGACTCATCAATATGTACCAACATCATCAACTATACACCTCATGTATGTGCTAACTCATCAACTACTTGTCTCAACCATGTACCTTAACCAAAATCCCTCATCAATTTCATCATCCAAATATGATTTGTAACTCTGTATTAGACCTGGTGTATACGATCACATACCTGCAAACCTTCCTTAACTTTCACAACAAGAGACTAAAATTTTCATCAAACTTTTCTTTAGTCTCACATGACTAATTTGGGATTAGTCAACAACCCTAGCTTGAAATAATAATAACTATGTACCTGTAATGAATAAATATCTAAAAATAGTAGACAATGTTCTTCGATTTGTTTTATGCAATTACTCCAGGTGTCAATACTTGGAACCTCTCAGAAAAGGAGTTATAGCAAAAATGACATACCTTGCTGAATTCTAGCTTATTCTAGAGAGTGGCCTTGTAGAGCGTACCCCACATGGAATACTTGTTGAATGGATCTAAAAATGTTACACAGAATACTACAGACTGTACTCTAACCAACACATTTGGTATTACTGAATTTGGATCTGTTATGAAGAAGTTAGGACGTTTTTACTCGAAACACCTGTTTTAGACTAGTTTTAGGACTAGCCACAAACCCTATTTTCCATGGAGTGTAACTCCAAAAATACAACCACCCACAAGCTGAAATTTTTACCACAGGTACTTGGATATATTTCCTCAATGGCCTATCAATTTCACGGTCTGAATCATTCTAGAAAAAAAAGTTATTACGAAAATGGTGAGATGGCATGTAAATAACATACCTTAGAAAACATCATCAAAAGAATTTATCCTCCCTTGAATTTTGGCCTTCTTTTCTTCACCTTCCCTCTGAAATTTGGCTTAGATATCCTTTGGTTACCTCAGTCACCTATATATATTCAATATGCTCAAGTGTGATATAAAATGAGAGAGCCTTGTCTCTTATTTATACTCTCCAAGTATCTTCCTTAGAAGCATCTTCTAGGTCACTTAACCCATTTCTAGGTCACTTAACCTATTTCTAGGTCACTTAACCCATTTATAGGTCACTTAACCTATTTTCCTCATTTTTAGGGTTAACCACTTTCCATAATTAGAAAGTTCTCCAATACTTTGTCATTTAAATATTCCTCCTTGACTTTGTCACCTCACTTTATCATTTAAATAATCTTCTTTGATTTTGTCACTTCACTTTATTATTTAAATAATCCTTCTTGACTTTATCATTTAAATAATAATTTCTTCTTTGCAAGCTCTTAGACTTCTTTGACCTTTTGGGGCTTCAAGCCAACATATGAGGGTCCTCCAACTTCGTAAGGCCATAACTCTCAAACCGTGAGGAGTTATGTGATGTTCGACATACCACCAGAAATGGCATGACATGTACTATCCATATAGAATAGTGTTACCTTCAAATATATTGAAACTCATACCATGATAAATGAAAAAACCTTGGGTCCATTACCCAAACCTTTGTGCTACTGGAATTCGCTACCGAACTTTCTTCAAGGGTTGACATCAATGACAACCAACCTTAATCAACACTTATATATTGGGATTTTAGGGTGTATTGACCCAAGAAAGGGTTGTCCCTCATTCTATGGGAAGAAGGGGCTGAAGGCCCACAGGGATTGATGTTGGGTAAACGATAAAATCCTTGTATGAACCTTCTAGATGCTTCACTCAAGGATCACCCAAGAAAGCAGTGAAACGCTTATCTTTGAGTAAAGGGGACCCACAATATAATAAATAATGCTTAAAAGGTTAGTTGAAGGATGGGAGATCTCATCATTAGCCGAACTATCACGCCCATGAATATCTAGTGGTATGACATTGCCATCATCTGGTCACCAAACCAGGGTAATGGCTCTCAATTGCATGACTGAGAGGTTGGGTCTCAGCACGAGCCAACCTTCTCATTTCCACTAGGTATTTGTGGGCGACATTGCCATTATCTGGTCACCACTCCAGGGTTGTGACCTTTAAGCTTTCCTTAGAATTATGAAAGAATAAAAGAACGAAAAATAATGGGCTTGGAAAAAGTGCATTGCGGACGAAGGTACCACACACCCTCTACAAAGGCACCCATGAATGAGACACTACGACCCCTTATATGTCATGAGATCTATGCCCATTAAGTCTTGAACCCAACCACTTCACCCATTTTAAATGGCTTAGAGAGGGATCTCTTGGAAACTCCCCTTGACCTAGGTATAGATCTACCCAATAGGACACCTCGTCAACCATCCCATACTCAAGCTTGACAAGTTGCATAGTGTCTTTGAGCAATTAATTGTCTGATATAGTGATATTTGATGCACATGCTTAGGTGGCTCATTTATTGATTGGATTCACTTATCATGATGTTATGAATTGATATCCTTGGAGGGCGTGCTCATTTTTCTTTGCAGGACCTAGTTGGTGGACAATTTTTGGAGAACAAGCCTAGCTTGGGCTTCCATGGGGTTGCAAGCCCACAAGTTGGATGCCAAGGGTCCACATGTCGGATCATAGAGATGAAGAATTGAAGACTTAGAAGATGATTTGGAAGACCTAGTGCAACCCTCACATGCCAAACGATTTGCCCAGGAGGGGAAAAACGTCTTCTTTTTGAGCTTGACGTGATGTTTGGGGGCTAGGGTTTGGTGGTGGTGTTGCCACTCATTGACACATGGATGCTTTGTGGAGGATGTGGCCCTAGCGTTGAGAAGATTGCATATATGCTTGACATGTGGCCTTTGGAGGCCTACCATAGCTTCTCCAACACCAACTACTTGTCCAAGTGGCAAAACATCCCCTAAAGGGGTGACGTCCATGTAAATTAGGGTTTTATTTGTGCAAAAGTGAAATTTTAATGAATTTTTTAATATTAATTTGTTAAAGGGGGAAAGATTAGTGTTGTTGACCCCTAGTATTGCGGTTTACCCCTTAATATGTGGATAAGTAACCTTGGCGACATTTTGTATAAATAGGAGATCATAAGATCTCATTTGAAGATAACTCGCCTCTTATGAGAAGACTTGATCTGAAATTTTCGCTACACTTGGCATATTTTTCTTTTGTGCACTTGTTTATGGATATCTCTTATGAATGGTTGATGGAGGAGTGAGGCACTAGCCTTGGATGATTGCTTTCTAGCTTTTATGGTGGATTATCTTAGCATCTTCTTGATTTGGTATGGTTTTTACTCTTATGCTATCATTTGTTTCAAGTCAAGGATTATCTTGCTAGGAGCTAAGTGGGAAGTAAGAGAATTTACACCCCCACTCTAGTCTTCATCATTTATTGCTTTAAGTTCATTGATGTTGCAAGGGTTTGTTTGAGGAAGTAAGAGGATTTACACCCCTTATTCTCAAACCCTAACTAGAGATACTTACCTTGGGGAGTAAGAGGATTTACACCCCCAAGGAAGTAGCATCTATAGTTCATTTACTTGACTCCATTAACCCAATATTTAAAGGTACTAGTCACTTATTTTTTGCATTGGAGATATAAAATCATTGCCTTGGAAAACGTGAAATTTTGTCTGTTGAAAGATCTCTTGCCTAGAATAGTTTTGCCACATTGAGAGGACTCTTCCCCTACTAGGGCGTCCCATCTCTTCCACTACTTAAATTGCTGTTACAAACTTTAACCTACATCCATTAGGGCTGCATAACCCTAGCTACTAACTCTCTCTTAACTCCTAAACTAACCCTAGACTAGCTCTTAAACTTTTCTCACTAACTCTACCAACTAGGGCGCATATTTTGGATTAATTGTTGGCATCTTTTGATGGTGTAATTTGCCGACAAAAGTGAATGAAAGCTACAGCCATAAGGCTGCAATTTTCTGCAGAAAGTACATGTTTTAACATCTTGTTTTATTTAGCCTCAAAGTGCCATTTTTTAGTCATAATTGATTGCCTAATTCATGGATAATATTGTTGATTGATCTTATGATTTATATGCTGATTTGAATGTCTT
>JASDQU010242521.1:30225-40352 GCA_032191745.1 Picea mariana | reverse complement strand
CAATGTGAGTCTCACCACCTTCTTTCTTTTTGTTTGGACACTCATAAGATTTATGTTTGTTTTTCCCACAGACAAAACATTTCACTTCACCTCCTCGGCCTCTTCCTCTTCCTCTAGCTCAAGGAAAAGTATTTCTATCAGCATACTACCCTCTCTGTGAGCTTCCTCCTCTCTCAGTTTGAGTTTGAGGTTTCTTCCCTTCTTCTTTAGATTTATGAGTTCTATATTGGGCAATTGTTTTGCCTCTGGCTTGACTTCTGCCTCGACCTCTTTGACCTTGATTTCGGATCAACTTCTCTTCATCTTTCAGAGCCATCTGATAAGCATATTCTATAGTTCGAATGATCATCATGTTCATCTTGTCTTGGATGTCATATCTCAGACCATTCATGTACCTGGCAACCTTTTCATCAGCACTTTCCCAATGACCTACTCTGATGTTTATCTTGTAGAACTCTTCAGTGTACTCCTTCACTGACATCAGCTTCTATCTCAAATTTTGCATCCTCCGAAACAGAGTGATTTGATAATCCTTGGGTATAAATTTGGCTTTCATCTTTGCAACCATTCTATCCCGGCTTTTGATTTTCTACTTGCCTTTGCAGTGTTTGTCAGCCTGCAGTTCTTCCCACCATAGTGTTGCATGCCCTTTAAGTCTAGTGACATCATGTTTGACCTTTCTATATTCCTCGACATCCTCATAGTCGAAGTATTTATCCAGAGCTCTAATCCAGTCTAGAAGCTCTTCAACATCCAGGTTTCCCTCATACACTGGAATTTCCATTTTTGCTCTAGCACCTATCCTTGCAACAGCCTTGAATAGGCGTTCATCAGTAGCATATTTGACTACGACTTCTTCTTTGTGTCCAGCTTCATTTTCACTGTCAGCCTCACTAATATCCCCAGTGTCAACTGTGTGCCTCTGTGTTGTCTCCATGGCATCAAGCCTAGCACGTATTTCACGCATTTCCCTCTCCATTGTTGGATCAGGCATTGGTCTGTATCTTCTTCTTGGTGACATGGCTGTAAAATGTTCATCTTTTCTCTGCTACAGAAAGCAAAGAACTTGTTATGTGCTCTGATACCACTTGATGTGTATCAAAGTACTTATTTCTCCTCTCACTTCCTCTACCTGTAATATACAAACAAAGTCAGGCTCTGATACCACTTTTGACACAGACCCCCAACCCTCAGGCTGAGATCCACTCAGGATGGTTCTAAATCTTCCCCTTGAGTCTAACTGACTCTTTGGTTCCTCCATAGGGAATCCAACACACACTCGATGGTGTATCCACGGGTTCTTTTGAGTATGCCCCACGTGATCAACCACAAAGCACTACCCAAGTCTCCCAAACTCAGTAAGATCGTGCCCTTCGTCAAACCGAGACTTCAGGTTTTTCGATTTCTCCATCTCTATTGTTGAGAGTTCCTGTCTCTACAACCTCTGAAACCCAAAATGCCAAATTCTGATGTGTTCAACAAAGGTTGACTTCCCAATGGATTTCTCACTTCATCGGGGTTTCGGACTTCGCGACTTCGTGAATCCAGATGCAATGCTCCTAGCTCTTCGACCTCCAAACCATGAAACAGTAAACAAGGTTTGACTCTGCCTATTGATGAAGACATGCCACCTGTCCAATCAATTTCTTTCCATCTCTGACATAGACTCTCGCCACCTGTCCCTCTTCTCGGCTTTCGGGACTTGAACAAGCCTCTGATTACCGTCCCCCTAACACTTCGAAATCCTGAAATGATCTGACAGCTCAAAACAGATCACGATCAACAGTCCACGTTGATTCCTAATATCAAAGTGATGGGTCCATCCTCCCCTATACACCTTTCATCTTTTCTGGATCCTATGGTCCTCGCGACTTCGGAAGTTCTCCACAGAGAATTATGACTGCTTGTTTCCTCCTTGACAGCTTCTGCGAAATGAACCAGGGTTTTTCCACTGGAACTTAACTTCTACGAGACGTTTTCAACCTTCATCTCCCTTTGAGTATTTTCAAAGGTGTTGACCCTCCTAAGCTTTCTCTGGCAACTTCAAGCCTTAAATAACTCATGCACGCACTCCTTGCGGCAATCTATCAAATACTTCTAGGCATTTGATCTCTTTGACTCTGTGTTGTCTCGGCAATAGCAATCCTTAAATATTTAACCTTATTTGATCAGTCCTAAGAATTCCAACAGCCTGTGCACTCCTTTCACAGCCTCTATGCTCCTCCTACACTTCTACTAGAATGAGAACAACGATATCCCTCCTGAGCTTTCTAAGATAAAACTCAAACCCTTTGTCAACGCACACCTTGCGGATGTTTCACTGCACTTCTTGAAGGAACTTCTCTCACTCAGGAAGAGAAACAATTGAAACTCATTCTCTCTCTCTCTCTCAGACTTCAAACATTCAACATGAAATCATACATACACACAGTATTAAAGCAAATGCATAACAGAGAGAACAAAACAGTTGTAAGCATACCATTCACCATGTATAAACAAAAAACATCATAACACCATGAAATATGATTCAGAACTTCATATATTCATCCAAAGCTCTTGTACATGGGGTTTTACCTTTCAACTCTCTGCTACAGCTCTCTTCTTTTGTGCTATGCTAATGTTACAATAATACAAGAGTGAGGGTGTCTATATTCATTTTTCCCTCCTGCTCTCATAACTATCTAATCTAACATTCATATATACCTACTCTTACATTTAATAGACTTAAATGCCTTAATGTTCTACAGATGAGAGCAATCGCTCAAGATCTGTTTACAACCTCCAAGATATAAATGTAAAGTACGCCAGCTTCCTAACTATTACATTAATGCCTTTTAAGTTCAAAATTCAAAAACAGTTCTTATGAAAACGTGTTATTTTTCTTTCTCTGTGCGTCCAGCTATTTCTTTGGCTTAGTCGCATGCTTTGGCTTTGCACGATGCTCCTGCATCACATTGTTAGATGAAATAACATTTTATATGAATAGATCTGATAAGAATAATGAAAGATATGTTATACCTATGCATAGAAAGAATTTTTGGACTAACCAATGGATGCAGGATCCTAGAAAGAAATTTTTTCAAGCTAGCCATCATGATCCTAGCGTGCAGTAAAAGAAATGTTGGGGATCATGGAAGAGGAAGAGAGGATTAACTCTTTGTTATAGTTTTAGAATACCAGGACATCTTGCTAAGGAATGCACTGGGAGAAACCCTAGTTGCCTATGTTGTAAGGCTACGGACCATGAAGTACTGGATTGCCCTAGAATGATTACTAGACTTGAAAAGTTGAATATGGAGCAAGGTCAAGAGACTAAGATTATAGAAGAACCCCATAAATAATCAGGGATTATGTTACTGAAAATGAAAGAAACCCTGGATGAACATAAAGATGCTAGTTTGTCAGATATCTTCAAAGAAAAGGAGACTTCGAAGTAAGAATAGGAGACTTCGACATTGACTTTGCTCTAGATGAGGGAACACAGATGAACATTATGACAGAAAGTACTTGGTAAACCCTAGGAAGGCCTGCTATGGTTCCTTCACTAGGAAGAATAGGGTTGTTTAAAGGAAAAATGGTAACCCTATGTGGCAGAATTACCCAGATAGCTATGAGTACCCATGGATCTTCGACAGAGGAAGAGTTCAAAGTCATTAGATTTATTGAGGACCGTGCCCCATTTCCAACTTTGTTAGGAAAGATATGGATTGAAAAAGACCAAATCTGGAGAAAAGAAGAAAAGGAAGCCCTAGAACAAAAGAAGCAAGAACTCATGGAATTTATGACTAGAAGGATCGTCTACTTGATGGAAGAACAAGAGAACAAATCTCAGTTGTTGAATGCCAGGGAACTAGATGTCGAAGCTGTAAGAGTGTTAGAAGAACCACAGAAGATCAAAATACCTAATCCATATGATGAAGGAGTATTACCCTTATATCTGAAGAAAGAACCTCAGCAGCGCAAAGTGACTATGTTGAGAGAAGATAAGACTCAGAATGGAAAAAGGATGATCGAGAAGAAGCTCACTGGGAAGAAGGCTAGGAAGATAAGTAATAAGAGAGCCAAGATTGAAAACTTATAGAAGGTTCATGAGGAACAGTGAAATTTGGCACTTCGCCATGGCACAGCAATATAGTCATTGGACCGATATACCCGTTCGACTTCTGCCCCGAATAGACAGAAAAGAATTAAAGGATCACCACCAGACCATTGGACCATGCCATAATGGATGGATCAATGTTCATAGAAGCTTCATACTCATTGCAACCAGACCATTGATGGATTTCCTATTTAGCTCGTCGCATCACGCACAAAGAATACTTTTTCCAACTGAAAACTCGAAGCCCGCAGAACTCGTAATTGTATACAGTGATCATTGCAAGTAGATCGTTCACCTTAGTGCAGTGTTTTGAGATCATCATGACCCCACTTATCTTTCCTAAGTGCGTATGTCTGACGAGCTCACCACGCTTGAGGAATCCATCACAGAATTCCTTTTTTATTTAATGACTCAAAGAGTCATATCGGAAAGAAGAATGTCCATAGGAGTCCAAGCCTCATCAAGGAGAGGAGTGAAAGCCTCCCCGTCGACTACTCGAGATAGAACATCTCAAGCCAGTGCAGAAAGGAGAACTAAGCATAAGGAATACATAGCCAATGCAAAGTTAGTACCATCCATTCTACTAGCTTACATACCCCCTATGAGCAGTGAGATTAACAGGGATAGTGTCCCTAGAGATTTTGAATATACCTTAGTAACTGCATATTTACCGAAGGGAGTACGCACCTACGGCGCAGATCAAGACAAGGTTACAGCGTTGAAGTTTTGTGACTTCAACCTTGGGGACCGTAAATTTTATAGAATGCTTGCCCCGTATAAGTACTTGACGCGAACTAAGGGCAAGAACTCAAAGCTCATCCTGCAACAATGGACGATGAACCTCGCGCAGTCTACTCTACTAAACGTTATGAAAATACTGCACTTCGGTAGACACCAAGAGGTGAATGCTTGTGTAAAGTTACTGCTAGCAAGATGCCACGGAGGATATTTGGCACTGATCAATAGGATCACCGAGCTTAGCATGCAGGGCCATGATTCCCATGAGTACTATCCTAGAAAGACCACAGACTGCGCTTTTTTGCAGAAGATAAAAGAGGCCTATGGCGATGTTGAGAAAGGTGCGAGATGCTACAAGGTAGCTTCTATTGAAAGTGGTGCAGTACGCCTCGCATGCCAACTAATTGCAGGGAAGATGGTACGTAATAATCGACCAACACAAGTATCAGGATTCATAGTTGACCTCGCTGGAAAGTGCACAGAGGGACTACAGATAAATTGGGTGAAGTACCTGGTGAATCAACTGGAGATTGACTACAGAGAAGCTCAGTATCAGGGGCATGAATTCCATTTTAGTTGGCTCCTGATACTGATCACCTTTGTTGCATGGGAGTTACTAGAAGGCGCAACTTTCCCAGACCTTGACCCTTTTGAGCCACTAGCTGCGAAGTTCAATACCTTGTGGTACTCGAACGACATGAACAAGAAATGGCAATCGAATGTTGTTTTCCACGCATATTATAATCAATTGAAAGCAACCATAAGGAGTGAACTTTGCATAACCCTGAACACTTTATAGAGGTTCCAACCTCTGATAAAGTTCAGCACGGACCGTCATTTTATATACCTAACCCCACGTGTTGATGAGCACCAAGAACAACTCCATTCCTACTATAAGCTGACAGAAGAAGACCTAGAAGAGATCACCAAGGAGTGGTCAGTGGACCTCCTTTTTTCAGTAGACCCCGCAGAAATTTCAGACATCGACAACCCAAAAGTTTCACAAGATACACATGGGCCCAGTAGAACAAAGAAGACAAAGGAGATGAAGAAGCCCGAAGAGATTCAGGATATAGATAGCAGATTTGTAAGGACAGCTTCCATTACGCCAGATGAAGAAGGTGATGATGAAGAAGGTGTAGAATATGAGAAATAGTAAGTTGAAGTATCACCACCCAGGGATGAAGCAAACTCATCCAAGAAAAGGAAGGTTTCACCTCTGAAGTCTTCCTCCGGAAAGAAACCAAGAACCCCTGTAACTAAGATGTGAACTTCCCTCATGTTGGATGATTTTGATTTCATTGTTGCAATAGTCAATGATGCTTTAAAGGAAATAATAGAGAAGCAGTAAGCGAAGCAGGAACAAATGTATAGCCAGCTTGAGATCGCACTCCAAGGAGTACAGCAGGCACTCCAGTCTAGCCAAGAAATCTCTACTACGCCTCTGCCAGAAGGAACAATAGAAGAAGGAGATGAATCAGTCCAGCTCTTCAAGATTGTTGATACCATCGAAGTACACCTTTGACGTGCTCAGGAAGAAAAATCACAGGCCACCCTGGCCCTCAAGAAGGCACAGGAAGAAATTATTAAGCAACGTCAAGCAGCGCAACAAGAGAAGAATGCTCTCCAAGCAAAATTTGAAGAAGACCGAGTAAAGTTCCAAAAATAGAAAGAGCAGCTGCTCACGAAGCAGATTGGAATTGAAGAAGTAGTCAACAGAGAATTTCTCTCTGTGACCAACTTAGAGCAGAAGGCCGAAGAGCCCATAGAATGTCAAGTGATGAAGTTGGCTGAAGTTATTCAGTAGCTTCAACAAAGGGTTGTGAAATTAGAGCTTCATACCATACCACAAACTCCACAAGAAGTGTGCGACCAACGAGAATTGGATGCTCAGAGTGCAGTCAAGAGGATTAGAAAACTTGTTGCAGAATGCAAGAAGCTAAGTAAAAAAATCATGCAGATAAATGAGCAACTATATGAAGACCCAGAGTTGAAGAAATTGGAGTCCCAACTCCAGGAAGTGAAGCAGCATGCAGATACAGTACAGGCACAGCTCAAGCTCTTGTCACCTATTGAGAGGATGAAGAGATCCCAGGAACAGTGAACTTCCCAACAACTGGTTCTTACCATGCAAAACAGAGTGATGGAAGTCACCTAGAAACTCCAGCCGAGCCAAGAGGAGGCCTATATACTGTTTGAATAAATTGAAGGCCAAGGAACACTACTGGAACAAGTAGTTGTTACAGTCGAGTAGCAACTGGAAGGGCCTATCAGCAAAGCAGTTGTTCAGGATTTTGCTGAGCAGGAAGCAGTAGCATAGAGACAAGTCGAAGCAGCTCAAGCCAAGCTCGAGACCTTTGAGGCAACTTTACCCATATCTAAGTGACTCAGGATGAGTCACAAGTGAGTGTTGGGGGCCTGTTGGCCCTTGACCAAGTTTTGAGGAAACACTTGGTCATATTTGACTATTTTTGGAACTTCGACAACTTGTCAAATATGGAGCACAACGTGAAGTGAAGATCGTGGAAGCTAGACCCCTTTCTTGGGTCCTTTTTGCGTTTTGGGGGATAATGTAATGGGTATGGGATGTTGGCCCATGGGTTTACCCATGTTTAGGCTTATTTTGTAAAGTATAAATAAGTAGCTAGGAAATGTAAGAGAGGCAGATAAGCTAAGTTCTGTAAAATTCTTTGTGTATACTGTGTGAACGACTTGTAGAGCTGAGTGCAAGTGTTGTAAGTGTTGAGTGAATGGATTGTAAGAAGGCTCTATGCTAGATCTTCTCGAGGAAGGAGGATCTGGCAAGGTGCTCATAGATCTCATGTCTTATGTGGAGTACAAGTTTGAGCTCTATGTTGTAATCAGATTGACCAAAGCTAATAAAGAAGAAGAAGACTTTGTGGACATAGCCCCAAGGTGGGGGTGAACCAAGGTAAACATGTGTGTTGTTCTCGGTGCCTCGACCTAATGTGTTTGTCTCTTTCCATGTGTTTTTCTTTGATATGATTATGCCATGTGCTTTGCTATGATATACTTAGATAGATCTAATTTCCTTTATGCTTCTTAGATGTATGGATGTAGATCTGACATATATGAAAGTGTTGAGTGCTAGACCTATTTTGTTGTTGCTAAGTGCTAACTTAACCTAGATCTAAGTGAATGTTGTGGTGCTCTGTGTCATCTACGGAGTGCCACGAGGGTTAAATATTGATGAATGATCTATGCTAAAGTGTTTGCTAAGTGTTAGAATCACAGATCTGTGTCCTAGCTAAGGTTGCAGACACCTGAGTCTTGCAACCACCCCTGTCTCTACCTCGGGTGAGACTTCATTTGCTTCGCAGGTGTTGCCGAAAGGGATGGTAGTTAGGGTTTTGTTGGTGCGTTGTTGAAGCGTTGAACCCTGGGTCTGCCCTTGTGCCAACAAAAATGTAGAAGCAATTTCATCTGAAGAGTTGAATCCCACGATATCGTGTAATGCATTGGTTGGAATTAACACTCCTCAAACCCTCAATATCGAAGGATACATCAAAAAGAGAAAGGTAATAGTCCTAATTGATTCTGGAAGTACTCATAATTTCATTCACTATAAATTAGCCAAAGCTCTCAGTTGCTTTGTATATCCAGTGCCAAAGTTTCAAGTAATGATTGCAGATGGAGGAACTATCAATTTCTCAGGAAAATGAAATAAGATCAATCTTACTATGGGGGAATATNTAGGAATCCAATGGTTACAATCACTAGGAACAATGGCTTTTAATTTTCAAGAACTTTTCATGAAATTTTCATTGGAAGGAAAAGAAATTGAGTTAAGAGGTATCACAGGGAAACCCGGTAAGGTGATAAGCTCTAATGGCATGACAAAATTATTGAAAAAGGGGCATCAAGGCATTATTGTGCAACTATTCTCACTAGATGTTCAAACATCTAAGCTATCTATTCCTCAAGATCTCCAAGGGATCATTGATAATAATTCCAAAGTATTCCAAATTATTTGAAGATATTCCCAAAGGTCTTCCACCCACTCAAAATCATGATCATGAAATTCACCTAATTCCGGGGAGTGTTCCTCCTAACATTAGGCCATACAGATACCCTTATGCCCAGAAGAGTGAAATTGAGTGCATGGTTGAATAAATGTTAGAGGCTGGCATTATTAGACCTAGACAAAGTTCTTACTCTGCACCAGTGGTAATGGTATTCAAGAAAGATAGCTTATGGTGTATGTGTCCAGATTATAGAGAGCTCAACAAGATCACTATTAAAGATATGTTTCCTATTCCCATCATTGATGAATTGTTATATGAACTACATGGATCAATCTATTTCACAAAAGTGGATCTTCATTTAGGGTATCATATGATTAGAATGAAGGAAGAAGATATCCCAAAAACAACATTCCGAACTCATGAAGGCCATTATGAATTTTTGGCCATGCCTTTTGGCCTTACAAATACAGATTCCACATTCCAAGGGTTGATGAGTTCCATTTTCAATCCCTTCCTTCGAAAATTTGTGTTAGTATATTTTGATGATATACTAATCTATAGCAAGTCTTGGGAGGATCATGTGTGAGATGTTGACAAGGTGATACAACTACTAAAAGAGCAACAACTATATGCCAAACCATCCAAATGTTTCTTTGGAGTGAAGGAGGTAGAGCATTTGGGTCATATTGTATCTCATGAAGGTGTTAAGTTAGACCCTAACAAGATTAAGGCCATGATGGACTGGCCGATTCCCAAAACATTGAATAATCTTAGAGGATTTTTGGGTTTGACAGGTTACTATCGCAAGTTTGTTCAACACTATGGAAGAATAGCAACACCTTTAACGACACTAACTAAGAAGGATGCATTTTCATGGACTCTAGAGGCAACTAAATATTTTGAACAACTTAAAGAGATGATGTGCAAAGCTCCTGTCTTGACCACTACAGACTTCACAAAAACCTTTATTGTGGAATGTGATGCCTCAGGAAATGGAATTGGTGTTATCCTAATGCAAGAAGAAAGGCCCTTGGATTTTGAAAGTCGACCACTCAAGGGAAAGGACTTACACAAACCCATTTATGAGAAGGAAATGGTGGCAATACTACATTCATTGAAGAAATGGTGTCCTTACCTAATAGGTAGGCACTTCAAGGTCAAAACAGATCATGATAGTCTTAAATACTTATTGGAACAAAGACTATCTTTAGAAGAACAACAAAAATGGGTAACCAAGATATTGTGTTATGATTTTGAAATTGTCTATAAAAAGGGGAAGCAAAATGTTGTGGAAGATGCACTCT
>JASDQU010242520.1:15150-30000 GCA_032191745.1 Picea mariana | reverse complement strand
ACGACACTGGTAGCATTCACTAAGAACTTGAGAAGGTCAAGTTTCCCAAGTTATTTGGTGCCACGGATGGTGTAGCCTCCGAGGCATGGTTGGATAATATGGAGATGTGCTTTGCACTTCGCGACTATAGATCCAACATGAAATTCCACATGGTGGTATTTCAGCTAAAAGGGAGCGCTCTACTATGGTGAAAGATTCTCCTATTGCAAATAAACATGGTCGTCGAATATGTGTCATGGGAACTATTCGATGAGTCTTTCAAGGACAAGTATCTATCTGAGTAATTCATTGGGCATCATATCAATGAGTTCAATTCCTTATAACATGGTGGTCATATGATGCCCGAGTATGAGGCCTATTTCATGGAGCTTCTTTGGTATGCTCTGCATATGAAAACCAAGAAGCTTAAGGTCAACAAGTTTGTATTCGGCCTTAATGCCAACATCCACATGAAAGTGAGGATTTTAATGCCTCAAAAGTTACATGATGTTGTCTAGAAGGCCCCCATAGCTGAGGAGGAGCTCATTAGCGGGGGTTAGAGTAGGAATCCGACGAGGCCGATGGGACATATGACATCTAGTGTGGAACAACATCAAACACCAGCAAGAAATCCTTCAGGGTATCGAGGCACTCTGAGAGGGTCCACATTCACTACACCATGACGACCGATACCTCAGTAGTGGATTCCCTAAAGAGGAGCACAACACCAACAACAATGTCATTCGCAACAACAACAATTCAGAGCTATTCAACACAATAGACCAGTGTTCCAGGCCAGTGGGCCATCAACTTCTACTTCAGGGACTAGGAGTACTGGACCAAAGACCAGGTGCTGGACATGTGGAGAGACATAATACCAGTGTGACTGCCCATTTGAGAGGGCCAAAGAAGCCATATCAGTTGGGCCCACCATAGTAGGAGATTTGGGCAAGGCCCATCAAATTCATGTAGTGGTGAACAACCACCAGGACGAGCACCAATATATTGTGCTCGAGACATCAAGTACTATCGTTGACCAGACCTTTAGTATTTTGATAGATCCAGGTGATACACTAAGATTTATCTCTAGTGCAGTGCTAAAAATAATTAAGGTAAAGGCAGTCGAACACGATGAGTTTATCTTCGTAGAATTGGATTCTATAGCTAAGAAGAAGGTGGGAGGAAAGGTTACATGTGGTATCCTTAAGCTGGAAGATTTTGTTACAAGGGAAAACATGTACATTACGATCTTAGGATCTTATGATGTCATGATCGGTATGGAATGGTTGGAATTGCATGAGGTGATACTCAACTGTAAGAAGAAACGATTGAGTTTGGTTGATGATGAGGGAAATAGACTTGTGATTGTAGGAAGGAATGAGGGATTTTACCTAAGGTTCATCTCTTCCCTACAACTTCGGAAGAGCATGCACAAAAGATGAAATCTATATGCGATCCTTGGCTTGAATGAAAAGGGCATGGCGGAAGGACTAGAAAAACTTCTGGTAGTACAGGAATTTGTAGACATATTTCCAGAGGAGTTACTAGGGTTTTCACCTGAGAGGGAATTGGAATTTACCATCAACCTAAAACCTGGGACTGAACCGATAGAAATAACACCTTATCAGATGTCGACCCCTGAGTTACAGGTGTTGAAAATGCAACTGAATGATTTGTTGGACCTAGGAATTATACATCCAAGTGTGTCACCATGGGGTGCACCTGTTATTTTCATACGGAAGAAGGATGGGTCATGGATTCTCTGAATTGATTACCATCAATTGAACAAGACAACGATAAAGAACCAATATCCATTGTCAAGATTAGATGATTTGTTTGGTTAGATGAAGGGAACAACGGTGTTTTCGAAGATCGAATTGAGATCAGGGTATCACCAGTTATGGATCAAGGAGGAAGACATTTCTAAGACCTCCTTCAAGTTAAGGTTTGGAAATTATGAGTTTATCATTTTACCATTTGGACTTACAAACGCCCCAGGGGTATTCATGAGTTTGATGAATAGGGTGTTCCGGGAATACTTGTACAAGTTTTTTCAAGTATTCATTGACGATATTTTGATATATTCTCAGATGATGGATGAACATGACGAACATTTTCATTTGGTACTATAGTGTCTTCGAGAGAACAAATTATTTGGGAAATTATCGAAATGATCTTTTTATGAATCGAAGATTCATTATTTAGGGCATGTTATCTCCGGTGAAGGTATCGTTGTGGATCCAAAAAAGGTAGAGGCTATTATGGAATGGCCTGCATCGACGAATATCCCATAAGTGCATAGCTTCATGGGTTTATCGGGATATTATCGATGGTTCATTGAGGGTTTTTTGAAGATAACAAATCCGATTACAAAATTGTTGAAGAAGAACAAGAAGTTGTGTGAACCGATAAATGTGTAGAAGCATTTTGAAGGCTCAAGGAGACGTTAATGAAAACTCCTATACTAAACATCTCTAACATGGACGAGGACTTCTTGGTATGCACCGACACATCCAATGAAGTCTTAGGCAGAGTCTTGATGCAAGATGATTGAGTGATCACTTACATATCGAGAAAGTTAAGAAAGAATGAGGAGAACTACATGAAACATGACTTGGAGTTGTTAGCCATTGTGTATTCCATGATAGTGTGGAGACAGTACCTCATTGGATGGAAATTCAAACTAAAAATGGATGACTGTGGTTTACAACACATTTTTACGCAAAGCGACTTGAACGCATGACAAAGGTGTTGGTTAGAACTTCTTAGCGAGTATGATTTAGAGGTTACCTACATAAAAGGAATAGTGAATAGAGTGGTTGATGCACTGAGTCAGAGACCACACCTATTCTCGGTGATACCTATTCAGACAAATGTACGTGAACATATTCTAACTTTGCAGTACGACGTTGACTGGTATAAAGAGGTTAAGGATTTTTTCAGACAAAACACCATGTTGGTACCAAAATTTGAGTGATTTACTATGGACAACGACAGATTAATGAGATATAATAATCATATTTACGTACCACTCAATGATTATTTGGGAAGTTTGATCTTAAATGAAGCTCATAGATCAGTATACATGGCTCATCTTGGAGTCACAAAGATGAGGGTAGACCTCAAACCCTTATTCTTTTGGAAAGGAATGAAAGCGAGCATAGTCAATTACATGGAGAGATGTCTAGAATGTCAACAAGTGAAGGATGAACATAGACATTTGGAAGGATTACTACAACCACACACTATTTTGGGATTGAAACGTGAGGTCATTTCGATGAAATTCGTTTTTGGATTCCTGCTAACGGAATGGAGGCATGACTTGATTTTCGTGGTAGTTGACACTTTAACAAAGAGTGCTCATTTTATCCCTATGAGTATGATGTATCAGGCACCCGACATCACTAGAGTTTTCATCAGCGATATTGTGAGGTCTCATAGTGTGCCTAATAGGATCATATCCGATCGAGGATCGACGTTTACAGGACAATTTTGGACTAGTTTCCAAGAGGCCTTGGGAACCCAAATTAACTTTAGTACTGCATATCACCCAGAGACAGACGACCAAATAAACAAAATGAACCAAATATTTGAGGACATGTTGTGTATGTACATGATGGACCAAAAAAAGCATTGGGAGGAGTTATTTCCACTGGTATAATTTGCATACAACAACACTTATCAAAGCACCATTAAGATGGAGCCCTTCAAGTTTCTTTACATGCGACCATTTCAGACACATTTGAGTTGGGATCAGCTTGAGGATAGGTTCCTATTTGGACCAGAAGCAATCCAAGAAATGGAGGAGAAAATGCAGACAATAAGACAAAGGATAAAGGAAGCATAGGATTGGAAAAAGAGTTATGTTGATGCACATTGCACTAACCGCACGGTTATGAAGTTGGCGATCAAGTCTTCTTGTGGGTGAAACCAGACAAGAGTTTGATCAAGTTCGGAAAGAGAGATAAACTATATCCTAGGTTAGTGGGACCTTTCAAGATTATGGAAAGGAAGGGGCTCGTGGCCTATCGACTAGCCTTGCCTGATTCTTTGAGGCGTATGCATGATGTTTTTCACGTATCTATTTTGAGACATTATGTTAGTGATCCTACACATGTGATTGACATGAGTTCCTTGCAAGTATCATAAGAGGGTGCGCTCATGGTGGATCCAATCCACATTCAAGACCATCGCATTCAACATTTATGACATCAAAAAATCGATCAGGTCAAGGTCTAGTGGGACAATTATAGTCCACACTCGACTACTTGGGAGAATGCATATGATATGTGTCAGTAGTTTCCGTTTTTGTTTGATGGCTAGACATTTAGATATTTCCAGATACTTTATTTATGCACTTGTATACTGTGAAACTTCGAGATAAAGTTTAAAACAAGAGGGGGTGTATATAACATCTCGCTCTTGCGTGCACCTTATGTGACTTATTCTTTGAGGACACTTACGTGCAAGTGATTCGGTTCATTATATGATTGTCTACTTTTCTTATGGATTATGATGATGAGATTGTGGATTATGATGTTATGTTATGTTATTTATGTATAGACATGTGCTATTGACTAGTTTCTCTTGAGTGTGCAACACTCTTGACATATTGAGGATGTCGATGGCATCAATGGCATCGATGGACCTCCTTGGAATCCAGATCGAGTCATGGAGTGGACTGTATATGGTTTGAGTATTTATATTATTTCATATATGACATATGACTGGGTATATTATGATGTTGTTTATGGATCCTTGACATGTTTCATTGATGGATGTAGGCTGATGATTTCTTGCTAATAAGACTTGTTGAGGAAAATATATGAATTTATCTTACTCAAGCATTTTCAAATCTTGCTTGGCTAAGTCAAATTAACCATGAATATTAGACTATGTTTATAGCCTCAAAAAGTGTTTCCCAATCCACAAGTATTAATTACAATGGCTTAGGATGCGTTTTTAAAATAAAATATCGTTGCAAAAAGTAAATGTGGAGATCAAAAGAAAAAATACCATGTCACATATTAACAGAGATGAGACATAATAGAAATCGATTTATTTCATTCCAAGAAATTGAAATAATCGTTCTCTTTAAACTTTTATATCCCCGATGAAAACCATACAAAAGGACTCTAACAAGAAGTGAAAACTAAACTTTAAAATCTGGATCAACTTGCCACAGACTGTTTCCCACTTGACTCTCCACACTATCCTTTATCATTCATGAAACTCAATTCATAAACATAAAAGTCTACACATACTATCAAAGATAAATCAACACCTCTGAAACAAGCATTTGAATGATATGGTTCAACCTTGAACCTTGCTGTCTACAATATGACCTTGCTATCATAAAAGAGAATTAGGCTTTTAATGAATTGAAGAATTAATGAAAACTAAACTATCCCAATAAAACTTAAGAGAAAACCTTAGTATGCTTTCTCTATCTATTCTCCCCTTGTTCTTCCTTCTCATTTGTCTTCTTCCTTCTCATTTGGATTTTATGCATTCCAAACTAGTTGAAGTAGTTCAACTACCTCATTTAGTTAAGATAACTAAAAATCAACTAACTTTTAGTTTAGAGGAAGAATTAATAATAATAATAATAATAATAATAATAATAATAATAATAAAGGGTCTTTTTATTACATAATAACTAGTAGGTGGGACCCTTTGTGACTCCCTTTTATTTATAAACAAAATTAAACATAATTCGACAATCAATCAAGCACATCCCTCTTTGTAGCTCCCATAATTATTTCCATAATTTGAAATTTAAATATCAGAGATATTTCAAATTTTATCCAAACATATAAATATCCACAATATCCAAAAAGTAGCTTGTTATCCAAAACTTTCAGCAATCCATTGTCATTAATAAATCAATTATAAACACATAATAGAAAACCATATTTGTCACTTTGAGAGTCAATTTTTCCTTTTTTGTTGTTGTCTGCTTTTGACTTCCCTGAATTAGCCTTAGGTTGGGTGGAACCTTGAGGCTTGATCTCACTAATGACATGGGAGAAATCATCTCTCAAGTGCATACAGGATGATACTGACTTGGCTAAGTCACTTGAAGGAGGGAGCAATGACAACTTTACCTTTGTCATGCACATGGTGGTCCTCAGTTTTGAGTCTTTTGATTTCGTGAGAGGACTGTACAGGTGAGTGTGTAGAGTCAATTTGAGTATTTGGGTTTATAGATGGAGAAGGAGGAGGTAATGAAAAGTTTGGCCAACCAAGATGGTCGGATATTGTTGGGTGTACAATCTCCTACCATCCATCATTCTTGAGAATTTCAGGTTGTAAATATAGATGGAGAGGAACAGGGATACCAATAACATGTTAGGGATGGAAGGAAGGACTCTATGGTCTAGGATGGACTATCCCCTATCCAATTTAAAAATCCATCTTGAAAGAGTTGGTTTAACTCTTGAGGATCGACATCGAAATGTATTGAGAATATGGTCCTTCTAGGCCCCGTGTTCCAGTTTCCTCTTCCCATATTGTTTCAACCACGACTCCCTCTACTGAAGAATCTCATTATGTATGAAACATTTATTAGAAAATATCTCTTAACACACCATACATGACATTCTCTTAATATGAAACAAATTTTGTCTCAGCAATCACATCAGACCCATGTAGTCCAATTCATAAAATGTATTTAATAATTGTCAAATGAGAAGGGGGTGAAATAAGGTTCATGGGATATCTGGGGGGATTTTATTGAGCGAAAAATTTATATCATGACAGGGAGTAAGAACATGATTATTGCTCGACAATTCATTAAATAATTGTCTGTGCAACAATTCCAAACATATCAGTTGTCATCTATATCTATGTCATTTTTATCATTGTCATACATAGTTTTGATTTAATTTTAGTGAACAGGGCATGCAAAATGAATTTGGGATCGTGAGGGGATTTATAATGAGAGAAAAAAGTGAGAAAATGAGAGGGAATTAGATGGAATAAAATAAATTAAATCAATCAACTATCATAACTTTGTTTCAATTTTAATCCAAAAGAATCCACTTCCAAGACCAAAAACATTCAATTATTCTTCAATTGCATACAAATTTCTTACTATCTTCAATAAAACAATTTAATTTCCCAAAATCTTCAATCTATACCAATCTGTGCATTTACATAATGGCTATGCAAACATTTCCAATTCCATAGAACTGCATGTTCTATTTCTAATCTCTTTCCTTTTTAAAACAATCATACTATGCACAGTGACTCCATTATCTATATCCAACATTCATCCCTTGACAATCAAACAACAATACACCTAGGATAAACAATCAACAGTCATTGTCCTCTAACAAAAATCAAGCCTGATTTAAACACACACAAGTTCCTTTTAAATCTGGGAAGAACCAAAGAATGTTTGAGGAGTCTATCATACACAGGTTTTCAATCATATAGTTGACACAATTTTGATTCGACAACAACAATCAACCCACAAAATGTTTCTCTGAGCTTGATATCCATGTTTCTTAACATATATAGACTTCCTTTTAAAAGGAATGACCCAGAGAACCATATGATGTATGAAGAGAACATAACGATATTGCCACATAGGTATCTCTTTTAAACTTCGACATAATCATGATTGTTCTTGGTGAAACAATCACTCACATAGGTGAATTATTAAATTTAAATGAAATCACGATCATGCTAGGATTAAACAAATTAAGAGAGACCATAATCAACTAGAAGGCCAACTCTCGGGCGGTATGTAACATAGTTTTCTTTTCTTTTCAAACAAATTCATCACAAAGAGGACACACATAGATTCTACCAAGAGATGGTGTTTGTAGCGAGGGAGAACGTTCCTTTAAAATTTCCACATTTATTAAACCCAAAATATTGAAAAACCCTAGGAGGTTCTCAGGGAAGGTAGAAGCAAGTTAGACTCGAAGTCGGTCTCTTTAGAATTTAAATGAAGAGATGTAACAGAATTATTCTTGACTTTAGAAAAAAGAGAGAGCTCATAGTCTTTTACATCCTCATATCCATTTACCACCGAGTAACAACCACATGCCACAAATATAATATTGAACGAATAAAGAGCCATGATCTTTAAAAACGCCACTGTCCTTCAACTTATAACCCCAATATTTTGGCAGAACCATAAGAGAATGCCCGAGTGGAAAATAAAGCAATTCAAGCTAAAGAACCCAGGAACACACATATTCCTCTAACACTTTTTGGAAACAAGAAATGAGGGTTAATTTAAATAATAATGGGTACTCAAAACACAGAGAGATCATGTCTCTTTCCAACACTGAAGAGGTCGATAATTTTCAAAAACAATTGACAGTGAGGCCTCACAACATACAATCATCATCATAGCAGAGATGCGAGAAGTGGGTGTGAAAACTCTTTGTGAAAAGAATTCCAGAACACACTTGTATCAATTCAATACATACAAAGGCCTCTATGAAACACTCTGGAAAAAACAATATTGGACTGTGGAAAGCTTCTGATGAAATGACAATAAGAATAGGCCATACAAACAATAGCTTAGGGCTTAGCCAAAAAGAAACACACCACTATCAACAGTTGCATTGCAAGTTGGATAAAGAATCACAACAATGACCGAGAGGGAAAAAGGGTTGACAACAACTGATACAGAGAAAGGTGGTTAAAAACCCCTCAACAATAAAACTCAAATCTCATTGCACCACTATTACCATTTTCCATAGAGAATCATTTATAAAAATCCAAGATGACAAAGTTAATAACAAATGCGCAGACTCCACAATCAATAACACCCATTACTTTGATTACAAATGCCAACATTCACAGTAATAATAGAGAACCCATAATATAAAATTTACACTCAGTCGAAAATTCAAGAAAACATAGAACCCATGCAATCCATAGCCACCATTTGATTCATAATATAGAGAGTTCATCATGGATGGAAATCAAAGATCCATACTTGTGAGAAAATCACTTCAATGACGAGTTGGTCAAGTTTTCCCTTTCAAAACCTGAAATCATAGAGCTTCCACAACCAATAGAGAAACAATGCAACTATGCTAGGGTGATGGGCTCAAGGGAGGTTTGGAGTGACGTGCAATAAATGCACATCACTTCCTCACCTGGCCCTATTCAATTACATGTACGATCCAATCCACTAACATAACATCCACCATAAAAGTCAAACCATAACCATTGCATGATTCAATGCCATATCTATTGTATAAATCCAATGCCATATCCATCGTATAGTGCGCCACCCAAAACATGTCACCATAATAACACACGTTAATGTTACCATATGTGCTTCCGTATAATCTTTTAAACAAAATCGCATAGTATAGCAGCTAGGTACACCACTTGTATCAATTTATATATTCATTTAAAGTTTATATGTAATCTTTTACCATGGCCTTAGGTCTTATCCATAATTCCCTTTCCCTCTTTGTTTTGAGCTAGACCCCATTTAATTATAATCATATATGGCTTATTAATCAATGACATAACATATCATAACATAACACTTGTCAACAACATAATCCTTATAACCATAGAACTGCCCTGTATCGCAAGTAAATATCAACAACATTTAGCAACAATGCATCAACCACTCATTTGTCATGTCAAATGAAACCATGACTACATCATCAAATGTATACGACTGTGTAGGAAACATCATAACAAAATCAACATATAAGCATAAAATGTCTATCTTGCGCCTCTAGTATACAAGGGGGTCCCACCTACTAGTTAAATATTATTATCATAAATAAATAATAATGTTTAGCAATCCTTTGCGGGAATAATTCATCGTTGTGATTTTAATCATCAACAAACTGGCGACTCCACAGGGAAATTTGTTTCCAATAGATTAAGAACTCAAAATGTCTATTTTTTCAAACCAGTAAACATCAGATCAAGAATATATACATCATAATGACTATGCAACAGGGGGAAGTGAGCGGATTTAAGGAAAAATGATTGGGATTTTGGGAATAACTCATGGAAAGTGTTAAGTATGATAGGGTTTATCCCTATAATCATAATCATTTGATTAATCATAGTAAAGCATTCTTGACTTCAAGGAAAACTTTTTTTTGATATGCTCTTTTGAATCCTGAAGCGGATGGAAAAAAAGGAAAGCATAAGAGGGATAAAACCAACTATCTTATAAAACAACAGTTGAAGCAGATAACAATTTCAATGATGCTTTCAAGGGGAACATCATGACAACTGTGTAACCATATTTTTATTGATTAACAATACTTTGCAGAATAACGTCGTTGTGGAAAAACTGATCCAACACTTTATTTTGAGAAGAAAATAAGTCAAATAAAAGAAACAAAATATCAAGAAATGACATAGCAAAAAAAATGAAACAACAGAATTGGAATAAGCATAAATGAAATAACATAAATGTAAAATCAAAGCAAATAAGACAACTAATATACAAAAACATTCCATACAACATTAAAACTTTGAAGTTGGTTCCATGTAGTGTTTTAAGTGGGAACCATTAGTGCTATAGGAAAATAATCACTCTTGTAAGTCCTTTAGCATGTAAGAGTTTGTGCCCAGGACAAAAGAGATCTTAAAAGGACCCAACCATAATTTTTAGAACTTTGAATGCCTTCCTCTATCAGCATGGGATGAATCCCACAACAATAAATTATCATTAACCTTAAATTTGACAACCTTGACGCTTTTGTTGAAATATATTTTAACATTCTGTTGTGTTCTCTTTATATCATCCAAGGCAAACGTCTTTTGCTCCTCTAAATCCAAAAGTACATTCATTCTTTGAGAAACATCAGAAGATTTTAATTCTTCAACTTGTATTATTAACCTTAGGGAGGAAAGTTCTAGCTCGGTGAGAATAATGACTTCTTGACCATAAACAATATGGAAAGGAGTGCAACCAGTTCTCACCTTGGTGGTAGTGCAATCTTCCCAAAGGGAGCATGTGAGGAGAGTGTGCCATTGTCAAGGCTTATCTTCAATGAGCCTCTTGATAATTCTTACCAGATTCTTGTTTGTAGACTTGGCCTGCCCAATCCGTTGGGGATAATAAGATGACGAGGTAAAATGTTTAACCCCCAATTTAGCTAAAAACTAGGTCAGCTTAGAAGAAATAAAAGTTGGACCATTGTCTCTAATAATTTCCAAAGCAAGACCAAATTTGGAAAAAATATTAATCTCAAGGAAAGAAATCACCTGTTCATCCTACGAATGCTTAAGCATGAGAACTTCAGTCCATTTTGTAAAATAGTCTATGGCTATAAAGATAAAAAATTGCCCTACTCAATATGGAAGATTAATAAGACCAATAAAGTCCAAACCCCATTTTGAAAAAGGAAAGTCAGGGAAGACAGGTTGTAAAGGCATGGATGAAAAGCATTTTTTTCCAACAATTTTTTTGGCACTTGTCACAAGATATTGAAAATTTATAAGAATCATGAAAGATTGAATGGCAATAGTACACTTTCCTGATAATATTAAAAGCATTAGTTTTAGCAGGAAAGTGACCTCCTACATGAATAACAGAATTTACTGAACCATGAGTCTCCTATAACAATTTATGTGCTTCCTCATTGTTCACACAATGAAGTAACATACCATTGACATATCTCCTAAACGAGAAGTATCCTATAATGACATATCTAGAAGATTCGAGAAAAAGTCTTCTTCTTTGATGGGTATCTAAGTTATTTGGACATATTTTATTTTGCAGGTAATACACCAGATTTTTATACTAAGGATGTTTAGACACAAGAAGGATTTGATTGTCAATGTAAAATAGTGTTGATAGAGAGCTATCTTGTTCATCAATTTATTCACTTTTCTCAGCATGCTAATCTAAGTGAAGGGATAATTCATGTCCCTTGATGGTGTTAGAAGTCACGATAGTTAAATCATGCTCCTGGATCTTGGCAAGACATTGTGAAAGCTTCCTTGAAAGATAAGTCTGCGAGAGTAAAAACTTGACAGCATGAAAAGGGACTTTTACCAGCATGTGCTTACCTAAAATGAAATGGTGAAACTTTTCAACAGCTTTAACAAGAGAGAAATAATGATTTTCAATAAAAACATATTTAAACTCATCATCTAACAATATTTGACTCATGTAAGCCATCGATTTTTCATTACCTTGGTTATCACATTGTATGAGGATAACAAAAACTGTTTCCTCTATTGCATTAGTATATATCATAAATTCCTTCTCAAAATCTAGCTTCGCCAAAACTGGTGCATAACTAATAGCCTTATTGATCCCTTAAAATTCATTTTCGACATCATCTGTCCAAGAAAAGGAGCGATCTTGCTTAAGAAGATTATGAATTGGCTTGACCATTACAACAAAATCAGGAACAAACCTACGTACAAAGTTAATAATCCTCATAAAGGCTTGAACCTCCTTTTTGGAAGTAGGAGTAGGAATATTTAGGATAGCAGCAATACTTTCAGGATCTATGCTTATTCCTAAATCATATACAATGTTCCCAAGGAGTTTTCCCTTGGTAATGCCGAAAATAGACTTAGAAGGATTTAAAATAATGCTAAATTTTCTGCATCGCATGAGAATCTTTATAAGATGACCAAAATGATATGATCAGTTTTTAGAATACACAGTTAAGTCATCAAGATAATCTGAATAATTTTGCCGATGAAATTGTCCAAAGTTATTTGCATAGCTCTTTGAAAAGTGGCACCTACATTAGATAATCCAAAATGCATACGTTCATAAGTGAAAGTTCCCTAATGAGTAATAAACGTGGTTTTATATTTATCTTTCCTTTTTACCTTGATTTGATTGTAACCAAAAAAATCGTCAAGTAAGGAAATCATTTGTGACCCTGTAACTTGCTGCAAAATCATTTCCATATTAGGGAGAGGAAAATGGTGTTTAATACTGCCCCTATTCAATGCACGAAAAAAATGCATAATCTAATCTGACTTTTTTCTTTTTGAACATGAACCAAATTAGAAACCCACTCAGAATACTTAACAGGGAAAATTATTCCATCCTTCAAGAGTTTTTCCAACTCCTTTTGAATAATTTCTTCCAGTGTAGGGTTAATGGGTATTTTTTTTTCCTAACTATTTTTATGCCCTCCTTGATAGGAATGACATGTTGTATAATAGAAGTATAAAAACCATGAATATCCTCATAAGACCAAGCAAAAACATCTTGAAATTCACCAAGCAGCTTAGTGAAATTCAATTTTTCTTCATCAGAACATTGGGCACCTATTTTAACGTTATTTGGACACTCGGGTGTTCCGATGTTCAAGGAAATGGTTTCACCCACTTTCCTTTTCGATTCCTATCTTTATGTTTTTCTTTGTTTCCTACATCACTCAATGAAAATGAACTTTCTAGAGGCATCAAGCGCTTCCGAATTTTGTTATCTTCTATTGATATAATTTACTTAGGCTTATAAGGTTCATTTTGGATGAAAGCACAAACTTCCTCATCACTAGGGAAGACATACAGTGACTCTACATTGTCAGGGATGTGTGGACGGTACAAAGATTGAAAATTACAATCAGGTCTTTGTGGAAGAAGTTTCTGAGTAGGAGAATCTACAAAAACAGCTAACCTGTCAGCCGTTGAGTTCAATTACCTTTTAACATGAGTGATGTTGAAAGATAGCAAGTTCAAGATAAGTGCCAAAATAGTTTGGGTGTAATGTTTCATTAACTTTTTTCTAGGAGAATATATCTTATGTATGAGGTTTACAACAAATTAGGAATCCCCCAAAACAATAAGGTGACCACAACCTAGATTATAGGCATTTTCAATGCCTAGCAGTAATGGTTGAAATTCAGTGACATTGTTTGTGCAAGCAAGCTCTAACCTATAGGAACAGTTATGAATTTTACCCACAAAAGAGTACAAGATAATACCAAGTATGTTTCCTTCATTGGAGCATGAACCATCAAAGTGCATATGCCACATCCCATCTTCTATGTTGATTTATCCTCATCTGCAAAGATGGAATACACTCCTAGGTCCTCCTCAATATAATTCACATTAGGCTGACGGACACTTTCTATGTAAGGTGAAATTGTTCCCTCCCTTAAGACTATTATGTTTTTACCATTCCGAGGAATGGATAAATGTGTCCTGTTGAGCGAGAGGTATCCACCCGTCAAATCTTTCCAATATCTTCCTAATATGATTGAGTAATTACTCATTGGAATATCGATTACCTGAATATTAAGGGTTATTCTTATTTTAGGATGTGCACACAAAACCAAGGTCACGTCCTTGATTTCACCTATGGTTGTTTGTTGTAAACTATTATAAGAGAGCATGATTATGTCATTTTCATTTGTACAAGACAAGCCTATCTCTTCCATAATAATTTTCGACATTACAATTGGGCCCAGAATGCCATCAATGAGACAACAATGGGATATTTTGTCCATAATCTTTACAGAAATAAAAAATGAGGTTTTTTTTACAGGGTGTCTAAAGTTATGTACACCTACTTTATGTACAGTTGAATCCTCTTCATTTACCTCTTCAGATAGGTTGGCTACAATGGAATCTTTTCCTTCCATAAATGTTTTATATGCTTTTGTTACTTTGGTATGGAAACCATGTCAAGGAGGGTACCATCAAATTTAATATTAGCCAATTGATTGAGAATGTTGTATTTGGAAGAGGGAAGAGGGGAGGTATTTCCTAACTGTCGGGATCTTAAAAACATGAACAATAGAAATTAGTGAAGATGAGCTTGGGATATAAGAAATGCGAGGAGGATCATATTTATCTTTTGGAGCAAAGGATTTATTCCTAGTGTTTATGATCATAACATCCTCTAGCTCTGCAAAGTCTAAGACAACAATAGTATTTTCAGGT
>JASDQU010242519.1:73854-97873 GCA_032191745.1 Picea mariana | reverse complement strand
AGAAGTTTCTGTGCCCAGTCCCGGCAATGACTTGCTACTATCTTTGTCAAGATATTTTCCAATACCTTGTTTGTGCTTTCTACTTGCCCGTTCACCTGGGGGTGATAGGGGGTTGTCACTCTATGTTTGACTCCATATTTCTACATCAGCTTTCCTATCATGTGAGATGTGAACTGTGATCCTCCATCTGACACAATTTCCCTTGGAGTACCGTATCGGGAAAAAATTTCTTCAAAAAGAAACTTTGTCGCTACTTGTTTTGTTGCTCTTGTGACCGCTCTGGCTTCCACCCATTTAGTTACATAAACAGTGCAGACCAGGATGTAAGCTTTCTGATGAGAAGGTGGGTTGAAGGGTCCAACAAAATCAATGGCCCATTTCTCAAATGGTTCAAGGACTATCTGGGGTTGTAGAGGCATTTCATCTGCTTTCCCAGGTTGTCCCATTCGTTGGCATCTATCACACCTTCGGACATAGTATCGAGCATCACGAAATATGGAGGGCCAGTAATATCCCATTTGTAGCACTTTGTGACCTATTCTTTTATCTACAAAATGTCCTCCACAGGGTCCATCATGTGCATCTTTCAGTATCTCATAGATATTATCTTCTGCCACACAACGCCGAATCTGTTGGTCAGCCCCTGTATGAAAGAGATATCCTGCCATCCATTAATATCGGGTACTCTGGTGAATAATATTCCTTTTCTCTTTATATGACAGATGTCGAGGTACCTTCCCTGAAGCAAGATAATTAGCAATATCTGCATACCACGGAGTGTTAGTAGATACTGCAAAAAGATGTTCATCTGGGAAATTATCTTCAATTGGTGTATCCTTACCCTCATGTTCTATCCTAGATAAGAAATCTACAACCACATTGTCCTTCCCTAGCTTATCTACTATCGTGATATCAAATTCCTGTAGTAGAAAGAGCCATCTTGTGATACGACCAGGGGTAACAGGTTTATTCATTAAATACCTGATAGCTACATGATCAGTATGCACAAAGGTAGGATACCCGGTAATGTAGTGCTAGAATTTGTTGATGGCGTAAATGACAGCAAGGAATTCTTTCTCAGTCACTGTGTAGTTTAATTCAGCCAGAGCCAAATTATTACTAACATAGTAAACTACGTATGGTATTTTGTCCTCTTGATGTCCTAATACTGCACCAACCACTGTTTGGGAAGCATCTGTATGAATATGGAAAGGTAATGCCCAGTCTGGCCCTCTAAGGATTGGAGATCTACAGACCAATTTCTTAATTCTCATAAAGGCTGCATCACAGTCCTCTGTCCACACAAAATCTGAATCTTTTGTTAGCAATTGAAAAAGTGGATGTGCTACTTTAGCAAAATTTTCTATAAAACGCCTGTAATAGCAAGCACAACCAATAAAAATGCATACCTGCGTGGGTGTTTTGGGTGTTGGGAAATGTTGAATTACCTTTGTCTTTGCTAGGTCCATCTGAATTCCTTCAGCTGAGAGCAAATGTCCCAGAAAAATTCCTTCTTCCATCATCATATGACATTTTGTCGTACTCAACGAGACACGCGCTTGTATACAACTTTTGAGAACTTTTTCTAAATTTTTCATCCCTTCAAGAAATGAATCCCCATATGGAGTAAAGTCATCCATGTAGATTTCAACACTGTTATCTATCAAATCAGAGAATATTCCTAAAATTTCCCTCTGGAACGTTGCAGGAGCATTACATAGGCCAAAAGGAAGGACCCGGTATGCGAATGTTCCCCAGGGGCATGTGAAAGTGGTTTTATCCTGATCTTCAGGAGCTATCTGGATCTGGTTATACCCACTAAACCCATCTAGGAAGGAAAAAAACTTTTTTCCAGCCAATGTGTCCAGAACTTGATCAATAAATGGTAAAGGGAAATGATCTTTCTGCGTTTCCTTATTTAATTCTCGATAATCAACGCATATTCACCATTTACCATTTTTCTTAGGGACTATTACTAATGGAGAGACCCATTGGCTATCTGAGATGGGGTAAATAAAACCTACGTCTAGTAATTTCTGAAGTTCTTCTTTCACAATATTTTTCAGTGCAGGGTTCATCCTTCTCTGAGGTTGTCTCACAGGACGACAATCCTCCTTAATATATATATGATGGGTGCATGAATTAGTAGGGATTCCCTTCATATCTGTATAATCCTAGGCAAAGGCCTCTTTGTGCTTCCGAAGGACATCCAAAAGTTGCTTCTTTTGAGGTTCTGACAGGGCTGGATTAATATTCAGGGTTTTTCCTGGCTCTAGTTCTACTGGAACACTTTCACTGGGTGCATTAACAGGTAGCTGCTCTAATTCTTCTGTTGTTTCAATTGTTTCCTGAGTCTCACCTCTTAAGATAGATTTTAGGAATTGTTGATTTGTTTCAGAAACGGAGCAAGGGTCATCCATAAAAGAGGTAATTACATCATCTTCCGATTCTGTTCTCAGTTGAAGGGCTTGTCCAATAGTGAGAACTGGCCTCAATTCCTCATTTTCTGTTTCAGACTCNAGTTCTTAATGTTGTGCCCATTGGAAATAACCATGTGCCCTGATCGGCACCCAATGTAAGCATCTGCAGTAGCCAGCCATGGTCTACCCAAGATCAAAGGATGGCCGCCCACCAAAGATTGCGTCTGTAAGACCAAAAAATCTACGGGATAGTTCCATGAATCTACTGAAATTGTTACATATTCCAACTTTCCTATAGGTTTGACTGTGGATCGGTCTGCCAATTCCAATACTGTAGGTGTATGTTTCAAGTTACGAAGACCTAATGTATGCATGGTTT
This sequence comes from Picea mariana, assembly GCA_032191745.1. Lineage (NCBI taxonomy): Eukaryota > Viridiplantae > Streptophyta > Pinopsida > Pinales > Pinaceae > Picea > Picea mariana. Next base: position 95,074 of record JASDQU010242519.1, on the reverse strand, counting down.
CAATGGTGATGACATTGATGGCAGCACCCAAGTCTACCATCACATTCGGAATCTGTACCCCATTAATATGTACTGTCATAATTGGGTTCCCTGGATCTCCATACTTTTTAGGCATTGACTTTCCCATCATGAAATCTGATAATTTTCCCATAACATGAATGGTAAGGGGGTCTTTGGATTTCCTTGCAGATTTCTTTGAACATTATTCCCTAAGAGTCTTTGCATATATTGGCACATCCTTCATCGCTTGTAACAAGGGAATTTTAACAAATAAATTCTGCAGTTCTCCTAATAAATCAAATTCATCTTGAGGGCTTGATTTACTCAAAGTTGGTCTCTCTGGATAAGGTGGTTCAAATTGATGTTGTTTTACAGGAGATGCCTGATTTCTATCAGTCTGTTTTGGCTCTTTACTAATTGGTTATGATTCCTTACCTTCACTGTCGAGTCATTCCATGGTAACTGGAGGGGGTTGAGCATCAACTGTCTGCCCTGATCGTAGATTCATTTTATACAACTCTGCAGTGGAAATGCTATATGAAGGTAGGTTAAGAATGTCAGTGTGATGAACTCCCCTGCAATTAGGATTCGGATCAGGTTGGATTGGGAGTTGAGGGCGGGTAGGTTGGTTACCTGGAGGCACATTAGAGGGTAGTTGGAGTTGTTGTTATGGCATCAATTGAGGAAACTTCCCAGGAGGGGATCCTCGCCAAGTTGGAGTCCATGAGGAGCTTGAACTGGTTTGAGGATTCCACTATTGCCACGGTGGAAATTGGTATTGTGGCCACATGGGAGGATAGGGCATGGACTGAGTATTCATATTAGAATTATTGAAATACTGAGATGGATCTGAGTACATACCTTGATTTCCCATTGGTGGTCGAGGTTGCCATGGCTTTCTAGACCCCATGAGGTACAGTTTCTCCATGTCTTTCCCCGTTCCTTGAAATACTGCTTTCAGGCCTGGCAAGGAGGGGCATGAGCTTGTTGCATGATTTAGCTCAGAGATTGCACATTCCTCTATGGAGTTTAATGGACATTCCCTCTATGGATGCTTCTTTCTACACATCAGGAATAATATTTCCATAGTTCTGTCCAATTCCAGCTGCTTCTGCTTTACTTGCAGCGTATCCATCTGTGTTGACAGGGTGCTAAGGATATCCATCCTTAGATTGTCTAGCAGGTTTCCAATTTTTTCTTTCATAACACCTCTGCCAGACCCTTTTACTAAGTGAATCCCTTGTATGTTTCTTGCAAGTCCTCTTGAGCATTGAATGCATAACTCGCAAATACCTTCGAAGCTTTCCTTAGAGATGTCTCATTTTCCCACAATGTTCAATAGCTCCATTGAATCCTCACGGAAAGATCGAAGGAGGATAATTTTTAGAATTTCCATATCCAGGTCAGAGTGACCCAACCTCTGTAAGGTGTACTTGAATCGTTCCACACAATCCTCCAAACTCTTGTATTCTTTTTGTGCGAACTTGAAAAGTTCTTCCTTAATGTTCTGGGATTTACAGTAATCCTAGTATTTTTCCAAAAAAGTTGTCTGCATATCATCCCATGTGGAAATACTGCTTCCTCCAAGGCCCATAAACCATCGCAGAGCCATCCCTTCTAGTGTAGAAGAAAAAAATTTTAAATTTTGGGCTTCCGTCGTGTAGTCATACCCTCGGCATACTATGTCAAATTCAAATAGAAATGTGTTGGGATCTTCTAAAACAAGCCCATGAAAGTTTGGTAAGGCTGCTAATGGAATAGGCTTAGTGGGTGCACCAACTCCCAGATTTCCAATTGGAAACTCGATAGTGGAGGTTGTGGGAGCCATAAATATCTTCCAATAATCGCTAGGTATTTCACCAAACTCTGTAGGAGATGGCTGAGGCTTCCTTACCCCTTTGATCCGAGTTGCTTTAGTAGCACTTCCCCGATCCCTTGGTGATGCAAATGCTCCTTTGATCCTTTCTTCTACGTTCCAATAACTTGATCCCTCTGCTACAACCTTCTCTCTCTCACTGGAGTGTTCTAACTATGTCAAGGCTCTGCTTGCGACCTCTTCCCCCTCTGCTGCCAGCATAAGATTTCCTTGTTCAAGTATGCCACTAGATGTTTCTTTGACTGCTGGAGGGACCTGCTATATTGTATCACCCAAGAATGTTGTAGACAGCACTGGTTGATCTACCGATTGTCCCTCAAACTTTAATCTTCTTGCCCTTGGTCTCACGGCTGCGTGAGATGATGTTTCTAATTCAGCCTTTTCTATAATCTGATGGATGAAGGTCTTTCTTCCCAAATCTGGTCCTCCCTTCTTTGGGGCTTTCCCTCTGCCCCCATTATTCGGTTCTTTGTTCATACAAGTGAGGGTTTTGGCATGAACCTACAATGCTTTAGTCTTGAAGTAAGGTGTCAAAGGACCATTCCTTCCCCAAGACAAAAGATCTTATGGAAAAGAAAGGCAACTAAAAAAACAAGAATCTAAGGTTCAGGGCCCGGAGCAGGGCGTCAAAGGACTCTTCCCTCCCCTGGACAAGAACAAAACACACCACATGAAAGACCTAATACCTTTCAAACCTGAAGCAGGGCGTCAAAAGACTCCTCCCTCCTGAGGGTAAAAGATAGGGTTTCAATAAAAACACAAGGGTTTGAAAGAAATAAATCTTAACTCGAGATCTGGAGCATGGCGTCAAAAGACTCCTCCCTCCCCAGGACAAGAGATTGACAAAAATGAAAAAGAAAAAATAAAAACAAGCAGAAAGATCACCTATGCTCAGGACCTAAAGCAGAGTGAGAAAACTTGTTCTCTCCCTAGGATGAGAGATTGACCCTCTGGTTGGTCTGAATCGTTGTCTTGCACCTTGTTAGCCTCTCCGGAAATGGCACCAAAATGTTGGGGTCCAGGTATGAACGATTTATTCACCATTTTCCTACACTAATTTATCAATCCAGGTGCGTATCTTTACAAGGCAACGCGCAAGGTATATGCAGGGGCAAGAGTACAATTCGTTTTGGCCAAGGGTTTACGATTTAAGATTCACAACATTACTGTCAACTGGATTAACTACAACTTATGAAAGGTATTCATAAGAATCATACGTTGTTACAGCAAGCATAAGCTAAGAAATAACACTGTAATAGCAAGCATAAACTACTAAATAAAGTACTGTAACAGCAAGCATAAACTGCTAAATAACACACTATAACAACAATCATAAAATTGATAAATAACACACACAGGAAGACGCAGCACCTGATCAGAAGAGCGGGCCCAACTCTCTGATTAGGGTTGCACTGGTTATAGCAAAGATGAAGACAACAAAATAGGTAGTTCTTTATAAATCTGAAAAAGTTTATTACAATCTCAATGGGGACATCCCCAATTACAGGAATAAACTGTCTTTTATACATCAAAAGGGGGAACAACCTCTTTCCCCAAAACATGGTAACCGTACCCTTAAAAATATACATTAGTTGGAGTGGAACTAGTACCATATAGACAAGATCAACAAAATGCCCAAGATGGTTCAGGGATATGCAACTCTAGCTGTGCGGCCTCCTTTGGCTTGGTCGTTGTTGTTCTCAAAACAGCTGAATAGCAGATCTGTCGTGGGATGTTGAGGCCTTGATTCCTGTTCTCCAAAAGCTGCAGTCAAACATCGTTTTAGTGCTACAAATAGGCAAAACTCCGTGACTTCACTTCATTAATAAAATATTCCAATAGACAAGTTAGGGGTAATTACCTCACAGATTTGGCACAGTAAACATAGGTAAATAAGTGTAAAAAGGTCAAAAAGGTAATGGAAATGTAGCAGAAAGATAGCCCGATTTGGTGCCCAACAGATAGATCAGTCACATGGGCTAACCTGTGGAAATTAAAATACACCCATGGTAGTACCCCTTGGGACCTTATTTGTTTCACAGGTACAAGGGAAGGATCGGCCATTTGGAATTTAGCTTGGGGAAATAAAAATTGGGTTCAAGAACATAGTTTTTGGGAAATTAGGAATGGTCAAACTATTAGAATCTGGGAGGACACATGGCAGAAAGAACCTAGGATGGAAAACCAGGACAAAGAAAGTATTAAACAAGAGTTGCTCGAGCAAGGAAAAATAAAATTTTTTCAGTATTGGAAACAAAGGGACAATATCCCAAAATGGAGAACTTGGGATATTATTCAAACTCAAGACAGAAATCAGGACTCCCAGTTGGTTAAATATATAGAAGAGGAGATAGGGAAAAGAAATATTATGATCTCTGATGAGGAGGACCAACTGCGTTGGGGCAGGAAATTTGGCAGAGAATTCACCCTGAATGAAGCCCATCACTATATCGCAGGTCATTATCAACGAAACATGGAACATCAATGGGAATGGCTTTGGAACCTCCCAACTAGCCGAAGATAAAAATAAATAAATAAATGGTTGATCCTACACAATAAAATGCTAACATGGGAGAAACTTGTTAAAAGAGGCATGCATGGACCCTCAATATGCCACCTCTATGAATTTTAGGAGGAGACAACAAACCATCTACTGGAAGGGTGATCCCATACAGTGGAGGTTTGGGATTGGGTAGATATATTTTACCGATAGACTGATAGAGTAAAGGGTGATATCAAAGAAACTCTAGGGAACTGGAGGGAACACTACAGCAAAAATGAAATGGTCAAATTATGTCGGGGATTAAATCTGGGGATGGTCATTTAGGTAATATGGAAGGAAATAAATAGGATAATCTTCAAGAATGAAGACCTCCCTATCACCAAGGTGGTAGATTATATCAAAACCCAAGAAAAGGAGATATTTATGAGCAGGAATGTCCCTCCTTCAATGAAAAACATGTCATCCCAAGACCTATGTGTTTTGCAATTGTTACAGCTGAAAGATCAGAGTTTCAACATACTTACTCATCGTGACCTGTAGATCCACAATGAAGCCAAATCTTGGACTCTGCCTCAGGTAGTCTTCCTAAAAATTGATTTGGATGGAGCGTCAAAATAAAATCCCAAAAAGGCTGGCATGGGAGGAGTGATCAGAGACAGTGGTGGGAAAATATTTTTTCTTTATGCAGTGAGCATTGGAAACACAAAAAATAATGCAGCAAAGTTTGGTGCGTTGGAACAGGGGCTAGATATATTGATAAGAGAATGACATGTCAATGTTATAGTTGAAGGAGACTTGTCTCTAGTAATAGGTACTTTGGGAATATTGTAGCGTGGAACCAACGTTGGAAAGATAATAACTCATTGGCACCTAGCTCAAATCCTTCAAAGAATTCAGAAGCACCTACAAGCTCTATTCAAAATTGATTTTAGGTGGGAAAGAAGGTCGGAAAATGATTTGGTGGATAAGGTATCCAATGAGGGAGTGAACAGTGAAGGAAATATGTTGGACAAAGCATGGACACAGATTCTAGTTGGACAACTTAGATGGGACTGCAAACACCTGGAAACACAAGATCATCGGGCCAGCCATCGGGAAGACAGTCACATAGAATAAAATGAGTGCCACATAGGTCTAGAGTGGGACCCAAATGGGTTAAAGGAAACATACCACTTGGATTTCAGACCTCATGCGACGATTTAATGGGAAGGGGATGGTAAGGCAAGTTGCAATACAATTCAGAAGAGAGTTTAAAGAGGGAATTTTGGGAGGCATTTACAAACGAAGCCAAGAAAATCATAATCAAAAGAGGCGAGAAAATATGGGGGATAGTTCGGAGAAAAACTCATCCCCAAGGGACTGGATCATACCAAAAAAGGATATACACCATGCTTGCATCAAGGGAAGTGATAGGTAAATATCCAAAGGAAGGATAATGGCACGAGGTGCCACACATGGTAGTCATTGCAACTGTATTCACCACTTTAATGGAGGATCATTAACAGATATCAGCAATCATGCAAGAGGTTGTTATAATCAAGTTTTTGTCTGGTTTAACCACACCTCACAGAGATCCATTTTTTGCTTTGGTTGTCATTCTAGTTTTCTTTCGCTAAGGTGAAAGTTTAGTGTTTTGATCCAAGAGAGAGCTAGAAGACCAAAGAGAGGAGAGGATAGAAATATGTATCACATGAAATACTCTATAAGAAAAGCTAGTCCACTAGGGGACTCCAAACTAGAGAGTTCTCGAAAAAAGACTAGGATTAAGAACGCAACAAGGGATGTTGCTAGGAAGTATCAAGCCACAGTACCACAGAAAGGAAAATAATCTGTGGAAAATTGGGAGGAGGATATTAAGGTAGAATGTGAGAGAAAATATAAAAACAAGTTAGCTCAGGAGGTGGACTGGATTATTGATACGAGAACAACTCGCACCCGAGAGACCCTCTATCACAAAACTCTTGAGATGGTGTGGCATACAAAGATGTTGATAAGAAAAGTAAATTCAGACTGAGAGGAAACCTATATGGATGACCAGAGGGAGATGAATACTATAATGGAATATATTTAGTGGTGTGTTAGCGGGTTGGAGACCATAGTAAAGTTGTTGGTAGAAATCGAAAAAAAAACAGCAGAGCAAGTAAGAGAGACTGGTAGCACACTTCCACATGTACCTAAGGTATGTCCACCATATGGATATAAAATCTGTGGAGGGACATGGTGCACCAGCTAAGATCCGAAAGGTTCGGGTGGCGTCCCCCAAGGAGGACAGAAAAATCAAGTTGGAGGAGCGATGGATAATCCCCAGGTTCTCTGGTTTTCGTTTTAAGCACCCGGATCATGAAACTCTAACCAAGTGTTAGTAGTTGTAGTCAGTCTGGTTCCAGTAGTATTTTAGAAGGGTTTTTCTTTTCTCTTCTGTATGTAAGGTGGTAATTATTCTATTTTCAAAAGCTCTAGTTTAGTTTCCAAAGAATAGCAGACTCAAATGTCTCTAGTTTCTAGAAAAACTTGGCAAAAATAGTGATGGTTTATTGTTGGTCTAGTTTCCTTTTTTGGTAGACCAATGGCCCTTTTTGTATGATATTTTGAATCAGTAATATAGAATCCTATACTAACTTATAAAAAACAGAATATAAGGAGTTTTTTCAATGGAAAAAAATATAGCTTTTAAGAGTGAGGAAACAAGAAATTCTAATAGAGTATAACTACTACTTTAATATTTAAAAGAGAACAAACTACATCTAGTGGATATGATCCTAATCAATCCCTATCTAAGGAAGTATTTTAAGTACAAATATATTATCACATCTTGTTTCCTACACTACTCATAAATAATTTATTTGTTTATTTTAAGAAGTATAGACCTGCAAAGTCATTTTGTGAGAAATGATGTATTACAAGGGGATATATATCCAACACTATTTAGAAATGAGAAGTTTAATTGGCACATGTGTAAATCCATTTTAAATGAAAGGCTTTCATTTTTTTTTGTAAATCCAACATTAGTTTTTCGTTCATAATGTTTTTGGCTAAAAACGATAGCAACCGCTACACTAGAGTTGTAAAGGAATAAGCATTCATTTATGCAATCTTATTGAAGTTACGTAAAATTATATAGAAGTATAAAACTATAAAGAATGTAAAGATGTATATTAGTCCTTTGCAATGCAAGGATAGGTTGCAAGCATGAATAGAAACCTTAGGTTATGGACACCAAACCTAAAATTCAAAACAATGGTTCTATGCAGCGCCTTGATTTTTGAAGTGGGTATGCCTTGGATTTAAATGTAGGTGTCTATATTGGATTTACTAATTGTCTCCAATTTCATCCTATATGATCTATTGTCTATAATTTTTATAGGCCTTACTAATTGTCTATGATCTATGATTTACTAATTGTCTCCAATATAGGCCTTCTATATAATTTTTATACTTCAAAATGTTTTCATCATGAAGCTCTTCTCCAAATCAAGGAAACAATTTAATATTGTAATTGATGGGAAATTTTTTGAGAGAATTAAAGAAACTCTCATTCAAAGCAATCCTTTGTCATCAAGAAACCCAATGAAACCGATAAGGTGGTGTTCTTCCCATGTTAATGATGGGAGAGAATATTTCCCATTAACTAAGAGGAAAAGATCATCGTTTGAACCTATGGATCCGTTAAGACACCATGATTATAATAACCTACTTCCTCCACCTGATTTTGACACTGGTACCTATTAGAGAATATGGGTTGTGGCGAAGAGGAGAAATTTTGTTTATGTGGATGTCCTAGAGAGCATGTAGTGAGATGAACATGAAGGTTTTATTTTCACACTTTTTTCTGTATTGTTTCAAAATTTCAACATTGCTTAATACCATGGCCTCGTAAAATTTTATTACAGAAGTATATTTTATGCCCTTTTCATTATATAAGCAACCTGTAGGATTATGTAATGCATAAAAATTTGGTTGAAGTGTATGTAACACACATTGTAGAGGTGTCAATACATTTTTTTTTACCTTGTAAATTTGTATTGTGCTTGATTCCCTTGGGGTCATTCCTTGTGCATACACTATTGTCCTTAGTTTATACATTTACAGAACCAAGGCTTCATTCACCTACTAAAATATTGTTTCTAACATATAATTGCATCTTTGGCTAATTTGCACAAGTGGTAGGAATCGTTTTTTGACACCTCAATCATCAAGGGGAATTGGTGTAGCATGGTTCCCTCTTTCTTATTTTGATTTCTGACAATTTCTCATGAGAAAAGAGTCATTATTGTAGTTCTAGTAACTTGAAATTTCATCCCATGGTGGACCCATCATCCCACATCTAGACTTGTAAGACTTATATGGAACCAAAATATTTGAAATTGCTCCAATCACTTGAGTTGTACTTTATCGGCCACACCCACTTTCCTTATGTTTTGTTTGTGTATTATGAGATGTAAATATAGGAAATGAAGAACCCTTTGAGTGGTGATCTATTTAAATTTAGGTAACTCTGCCCATTTATTTAAGGTTGGTTCAATATATATATGCATCACAACACTATCATTGTGCTCTATTTAATGTCCAATTCATTGGTACATTAAATATTGATTCCTAGGTTGGAGAAGTAAAAACACCACAACATCCTATTATTACTTATCTTGTAGAATCATTGAATCATGTGAGGATATTCATTAACTTGACATATGGAGAAAACGTGCAGCCATAATTGTTAGAAAAAATGGATCGTGGAGCAATAAAGTAAAACAAATGTGGAAATAAAACATAGAATATACTCAATACAATAGAGACACAGATATACGTAGTTCACCCAATGTGAGCTATGTCCACCAAAGAAATTGTCAATTCCTTTGTTTTTATTATCTATCAAATGAAGGGATACAACCTACAGCACACGCATTGTAACTTCCTCTTATTTCTCTCATAGCCTCCTCTCTCATAATACAATATTTGTGATTATACATAGCCACAATATATTTCCCTCATAAAAGAGGGTTTCCTTCTAGGGAAAAAAACCCTAACATAACTTCTACCTTTAGATCTATGACCTTATAATAAACGGTCCATATTTACTATGAAATTACAATATACATTTACAAGGCAATTTTTCCTTCAAGGGCCCACTTTCCCTCGGACCCAGTGGGGGGGACAAGCCCCCCCTGCAACCCCCCCCTGCGTAGAGGGGTGTACATTATTCTGGGGTGTATAGTCTTAATGGGTTATAAACAAAGCTAAAAACAAAGACCTCAAAATCAAGAAAATAATCAGGCTCCACAACCAACAATCTCCCACTTGGAGATTGATCTCAACAACTCCACCATTGTTGTATTTGCTGGACTATGATCCTTCTTGGACCTGGAAATTTATCGTCTTCACCTTCATGCTTGAAGACCAACTACAACTGAGTAGGAACTCAGTTTCTCCCTAGTTACTCCCTTTGTTAACATGTCTGCAGGATTATGTCTAGTATGTATGTTTTCCAACTTCAAATGTCCATATTCCAAGATAGATCGTATGAAATGATACCTGAGTTATACCTTTTTAGTCTTCGAATGGAAGGATGAGTTCTTTGTAATATGGATGGCACTCTCATTGTCACAGTAAAACCTATTATTCTCCTACTTATTTCCTAACTCCTCTATAAACCTATGTAACCAAATCAATTATTTACTAGCCTTTGTAGCAGCAACATACTTTTCTTCTATTGTTGAAAGTGCAACAACCTTATGCAGTTTCAAAATCCAAATTATTGTTGTTCCACCTGCAGTGAAAAAATACCATGTGGTGCTCCTCCTGCTATCTTTATCGCCTATCATATCTGAATCAACATATCCATGTATAACAAAGTCTGAACCTCCAAAACATAATCCATGCATAGCAATACCTCTCAAATGATTAAGAATCCACTGTAATGTCCCCCACCTCTTGAAGAAGAGGTTTGGAAGACGTAGTGGTCTAGGTGTCCCCACTAGGCCATAGTCTCACACTGAGGGGAAAAGGTCAACAAGCTAAGGTTGAACTCTTAAGTTGACTTGATAAAAAGGTAAAAAAGGCATTAAAAGATAACTCAACAGAGAAATAGAAGAGATGGAATTGGAGTTAGGGTTAACTCTAGGAGTTAAGTTAACTCAACAGGAAATTAGAAGAAAAAGTATAAAGAGAAGTCTAGGGCGCACTTCTTGGGCATTCTGAATTTTGGTATTTGCTTGTTATTTCCTTGAGCATACAGTTTGGGGGTTTTGCTGATACAAACCCTTGTGAGAAACTCAGTGGTGAAAGATCCACTCACCTTGTTCCATAGCTTGGTCTTGGGGATGAAAGACTCCACCCACACCATTCTACACTCATCACATATCCACCAACAGATTCAGGGATGCAACAGGGCCGTACTGTTCTTGAGTTTCCAGCAAGGGCACACCATCATCTGGAGAAGGGTTCGATCCAGCTGATTAAGAGAGATTTTGGCCATTCTGTCACTTGGGTTCCACTTGTAGGTGGAAAACCATCATTTTGAGGGTTTTTCTGGAGAGTTATCATTACCAGTTATTTAACTTCAGATTGGGACGACTTGGAGACAAGGGGACGTCCTATGATTCAGTAAATCTCAGATCTAGGAAGCTTCACTTAGAATCTGAGTCTGAAACTTCTCCTGTAGGGTTCTCATAGCCCGATCTACATTCCTAGGAAGTTTCATGGCATTTGGAGGCTTCTCTTACCAGGACTGAGTTACATAGGGTTCCAGGCATCCAGGAGGGCGCAGCTTCAGTAGAGGATTCAGATCTTGGAGGAGTTTGCCTTGGTCATTCGGCTTGAGATTTCAGGAGGGTGTTCCCATCACCCCGATCTATCAGTTGGCATAGTTTGGGCTCATTTGGAGCCTTCTTACAGTTGGCTGAATCATTGAGGATTTTAGTCTTCTATTTGGAGCATGGCATCTTCCATCCTGAGGAGTTGGCATCCAGATCTACTTGTATTGGTCTTCATCTATCATCTAGCCTTCGGGGGTGTATTTTGTATTGGTGGGAGAATTTTGTAGCAGCTCATACTTATTATCTATCTGGCCATCTAAGGATTATTCCAGATCAGCTATCTATTGTATTGGTTCCATGCTTCTCATAATAAAAGGTCAGATATTTTCTTGTGTTTCTATATCTTGAATGTATTGTGATCTTTCATGTGTTGGATGTATCTTGTATGAATGCACTTAACAATGGGATAACTCAATAAGTCACCTACACATCAAACACAATAGAGGTAGTTAGTGGTTTCAAGAAAAAAAAAATTGGCTTGGGATCATTACAGTGGTATCAGAGCTTTGATCCTACAAACCTGTGGAGGGATCGGTGCATGTAGAGGTACAGTGGAATCTTTGTGGGTCGAAGGAAGAAACCCAACAGTGAAACAGAGGCTGAAATGGAAGGGTCAGGGGATGACTGTGAGCCTCAGGGCTTGGCCTTCTTAGCAGCTGAATTTGACAAGTTCCAGCAGACCATAGACCACACAAAAACCAAATTGGTCCACCACTTAGATGAGTACCAAGAAACCAGCAGAAGGGGACAGGCTGAAATTTTTGAAACCTTGAAAAAGGTTGACGAGAACCTGCAGCAGATGAACCAGAACCAAGCCAGGATAATTGATCTTCTGATGCAAATGACCCATCAAGGGAAGGACCCTGAAACATATGGGAATAAGGAGGCTGGTGGATCCATTGGATTCCATGATGAGATCAGATATAACCCAGAGAAAGCTCCCAGATCCGAAGGTAGTCTGGGAGGAGGCATGTCCCATGGTCATATGGGTAGCAGGGTCAATCCTAGGCCATACATGCCCACATTCACAAATGAAAAACTAGGCTGACATTTGGGTAGCAGGGCTAACCCTAGGCCATACATGCCCACATTCACAGACGAGCAAGGGCAACAGGAACAAGTGGAGAACTTTGTTGAACAAATGACGAGGTGTACCAAGGAGTACTACAGTTTGGATATGAGGATTCAAAGATAGATGTCCCTGGAACAGTATTGCCAACTCAAGTTCAGAAATCAACCGAGACCAAACCACAGGGGAAGTTTTGAGTTTGAACGAAAGGTAGGGAAGATAGAGATTCCATACTTTGATGGTACGGCCAAGATGACAGCACTAGCTTGGGTACAAAAGCTGGATACCTACCTGCAGCTTAACCCCATGAGAGAGGTAGAAGCCATCAGATTTTCCACTATGTACTCGGAGGGCAAGGCTCATGACTGGTGGTATCATGGACTCACCACACTAGGCCACAATCATATTGTGTCCTATACAGAATCCACTCAGAGGCTTATTGATAGATTTGATCAAGGAGATCCTAAGCTACATTTCAGGGAACTCACCCAACTCAAGAAAACAGGTATGGTTGAGACATATATTGATGAATTTCAGAGGTTGGAAGTGATGGTGCAAGATATGTCCCCGACCAGGCTCATGATGTTTTTCACAGAAGGGTTGATGAAACCTTTGAAGGGTTGGGTAAAGGTTTTCAAGTCTACCAACCTACAGGAGGCTATCTAGAAGACAAGGGATCTGGGACCAGCTGCTAAGCCTAAATTAATACCCAGACCACCTCTTAACAATGGAGGAAGAGATCAAAGGCCATCAATGAACCAGGGAGGACATGACCCTAAGAGTTTTGACAGGGGCCGTGGCAGAATAGATGACAACACCAGGAGGGAACTGAGGAGGAAGCAACTCTACTTCACATGCAAGGAACCATGGAACCCATCACACAAGTGCATGGGACGTGGCCAGGTACACTACATAGAGGTTACCTCGGACAATGAAGAGGAGGAATATTATGGTCAAATATAGAATATCGAGGCTGAAACCCCAGAGACAGTAGAAGAGGAGATTCTAGAACTAGACAGTGCGGCTGAGGAGAAGGCCACCTTGGCATCTATCCGCGGGGTGCCCAAATTCAACACCTTCAGGATGAGAGGGGTCTTGTAGAGGTAGAGATTATCTGTATTGATTTATGGAGGAGCCTCTCACAACTTCATTGACACAGCATTGTTGAAAAGGAGACATATACCCACAGTCTAATTTGAAGGGTTCAAGGTAGAAGTAGCAGGTGGTAGTAATATGCCCTTTGACAGATACATTCCAGGTATGAAGCTCACCTTGGGAAGGCATGAGTTAGTCCAAGAAGTCTATGTGATGGACCTTCCAGACACCAACATCATCCCAGGGGTGCAGTGGCTCATCACATTAGGGCCTATCACCACCAATTACAAGACCATGGAAATGTCCTTTGTAGAGGAAGGAGCACAAAAGGTCATGCTCAGAGGCATGACAGGTAACTCTGCCAGAGTGGTCACGGCCAAGAGGATGGAAGCCATCTTTAGGAGGGAGGAAATTGTGTATGCAGTAGAATGTAGGGTCTCGACACGTGTGGATGAGAAGGGAAAGGTGAACTACACCATGGAGATCAAAAAGATCCTTGACAGGAACCATAAGGTGTTTGGGTCGATTCCTCTAGGTGTGCCACCAAACAGGGGGTTTGAGCACATCATTGAACTAGAGGAAGGGGATAAACCAATTATCACCACACCCTATAGACATCCAAAGAAGTATAAAGACGAGATAGAGAAGGCCATCAAGGAGCTTCTAGACATGGGACACATCAGGCCAAGTTCGAGCCCTTTTGCTTCTTCAGTAGTCTTGGTCAAGAAGAAGGATGGGACAATGAGGATGTGCATTGAATTCCGAGATTGAATAAAAGGATGATCAAAAATAGGTATCCTATACCCAGGAGTGATGGGTTGCTTGATGAGCTGCATGGAGCTATCTATTTCACAAAAATTGACCTTCGTTCAGGCTACCATCAAATCAAGATGAGGGAGGAGGACATCTCAAAAACAACTTTCAAGTGTCACTACAGCCATTACAAGTTTTTGGAAATTCCCTTTGGGCTGACCAATGCCCCAGCCACATTTCAATATTGCATGAACCATGTGTTCAACAAACAACTGAGTAACACTTGTTAGTATTCTTTGATGACTTGCTCATTTACAGCAAGACGTGCGAGGAACACCTTCGACATGCGGACCAAATCCTGTCAATCATGGAAGAACAGTCACTATACGCTAAGGATTCCAAGTGTGAGTTTGGGATGATAGAGGTGCTCTACTTGGGACACATCATAGGAGCAAAAGGGGTACAGGTACATCAGGAAAAAATAACAGCCATCGGGGAATGGCCTACTCCTAAGACACTCACAGATTTAAGTGGATTCCTAGGCATATGCACATACTACAGAAAATTTTTCAAGGGGTTTTCTCAACTGTGTGCACCCTTGACTGATCTAACCAAAAAGGGGGCCTTCAAATGGAGTGAAGAGGCCCAAGCCATGATGGAGAGAATGAAAGAGGTAATGAGAACCTGCCCAGTTCTAGCTCTTCTAGATTTCGGCCTACCTTTCACCTTGGAGTGTGATGCCTCAGGGGAAGGCATAGGGGCCGTGTTGATGCAAAATAGGCACCCTCTTACCTATGAAAGCCAAAAACTGAGGGGTCCTAAACTGCTCTACAGCATTTATGACAAAGAAATGTTGGCTATCATGCATGCACTAGCCAAATTTCGGCAATAACTGGTAGGTGCAAGGTTTGTGGTCAAATCAGACCATAACAGTCTTAAATACCTATTGGAGCAAAAGGATTTGAATGAAAGGAAACAAAAATGGGTAAGCAAAATACAGGCCTATGACTTTGACATTGCATCCGTCAAAGCAAAGAACAATGCAGTAGTCGATGCATTATCTAGGAGGCCATCCATTTTTGCCATGTCCGGTATGTCAGTTGACTAGAAGGATCACTTGATGGTGGAATATGCAAGGGATCAATTCATTTGTCAACTATTGGATGGACAAATACAGGATGACAACTTCAGAGTCATGAAGGACCTCATTTATTACAAGGGCCGAATTTTCTTGGTTCCTGGATCAGCTCTCAAAGCCAAGATATTACACGCATGTCATAACTCACTAGTGGCAGGACATCAGGGAATTGGTAAGACGTATAGACAGGTGAGAGAAAGGTTCTCATGGAAGGGCCTCAAGGAAGATGTGATTAAGCATGTCAAGGAATGCACTACATGCTAGGAGAACAAGGATGAGCACACACACCCTGCAGGACTGTTGCAACCCCTACCCATTCCAGAGCACAAGTGGGAGAGTATATCCATGGATTTCATCACTGGCTTGCCTAGATCACAGGGGAAAGACTGCATTTTCATCATAGTGGATAGATTGACAAAGTTTGCACACTTCTTTTCCATAGCCACAGACCTCAGTGCAGCACAGGTGGTCGAGCTATTTTTCAGAGAGGTGTTAAGACTACACGGCCTACCAAAGACCATTATCAGTGACAGGGATAGTAGGTTCATGAGTACGTTTTGGCAGGAATTGTTCATATTAGTGGGCATGACATTGACCCCTAGTACCAGCTATCACCCTCAGATGGACGACCAAACCGAAATAGTTAACAAATGGGTGGAAGGCTACCTCAGAAATTACGTAGTTGGACAACAAAAAGCATGGGTTAGATGGTTTCACTTGGGAGAATACTGCTACAACACCACACATCATGTATCCATAAGTATGACACCATTCAGAGATTTATACAGATATGATCCCCTCTCCTTTGTGGAGATTGCCTTTGGGGACAGCAGGGCACCAATGGTGCAGGATTGGGTACAACAGAGCCAACACATCCTTCGGGAGTTGAAGGATCATTTACAGAGAGCACAGAACCAGCAGAAGGTCCAGGTGGACAAACATAGAGTGGAGCACACTTTTGAGGTGGGAGACTTAGTCTATTTGAGGCTCCAACCCTATCGGCAGGCTTCAATTAAAAGAAGTGGAGCAGAAAAACTACAGCCACATTTCTTTGGGCCTTACAGGATCAGCAAAAGGATAGGGGTCGTGGCTTATGAGTTAGAGCTTCCACCAGGCAGCCGAATACACAATGTCTTCTATGTATCCTGCCTAAAGAAAGCCATCGGCAAACACATAAACCCCATTGAGATACTACCTCCCATGGATGAAGAAGGATAGCTTGTGTTGATTCTGGAAGAGATACTAGAGGTTCGAGAAAATAAGCATTAAGGAGTATTTGATGAGATGGAAAGACTTACCCATCGAGGATTCCACATGGGAAAATGAACAACTGGTAGAAGAGACAGGTTTGGAATTGCTTGAAGACAAGCAATTTCAAGCAGGGGAGACTGTAATGTCCCCCATCTCTTGAAGAAGAGGTTTGGAAGACATAGTGGTCTAGGTGTCCCCACTAGGCCATAGTCTCACACTGAGGGGAAAAGGTCAACAAGCTAAGGTTTTATTCTTAAGTTGACTTGATAAAAAGGTGAAAAAGGCATTAAAAGATAACTCAACAGAGAAATAGAAGAGCTGGAATTGGAGTTAGGTTTAACTCTAGGAGTTAAGTTAACTCAACAGAAAATTAGAAGAAAAACTATAAAGAGAAGGCTAGGGCGCACTTCTTGGGCATTCTAAATTTTGGTATTTGTTTGTTATTGCCTTGAGCATACAGTTTGGGGATTTTGCTGATACAAACCCTTGTGAGAAACTCAGTGGTGAAAGATCCACTCACCTTGTTCCACAGCTTGGTCTCGGGGATGAAAGACTCCACCCACACCATTCTACACTCATCACATATCCACCAATAAATTCAGGGAAGCAATAGGGTCGTACTGTTCTTGAGTTTCAAGCAAGGGCACACCATCATCTAGAGAAGAGTTCGATCCAGCTGATCAGAAGAGATTTTGGCCATTCCTTCACTTGGGTTCCACTTGTAGGTGGTCAACCATCATTTTGAGGGTTTTTCTAGAGAGTTATCATTACCAGTTATTTAGCTCCAAATTGGGATGATTTGGAGACAAGGGGGCGTCCTATGATTCAGTAAATCTCAGATCTAGGAAGCGTCACTTAGAATCTGAGTCTGAAACTTCTCTTGTAGGGTTCTCATAGCCCGATCTACATTCTTGGGAAGTTTCAAGGCATTTGGAGGCTTCTCTCATCAGAACCGAGTTACCTAGGGCTCCAAGCATCCAGGAGGGTGCAGCTTCAGTAGAGGATTCAAAGCTTGGAGGAGTTTTCCTTGGTCGTTCGGCTTGAGATTTTAGGAGGGTGTTCACATCACCCTGATCTATCAGTTGGCAGAGTTTGGGCTCATTTGGAGCCTTCTTACAGTTGGCCGAATCATTGAGGGTTTCATTCTTCCATTGGGAGGGTGGCATTTTCCATCCTGAGGAGTTGGCATCCATATCTACTTGTATTGGTCTTCATCTATCATCTAGCCTTCGGGGGTGTATTTTGTATTGGTGAAAGCATTTTGTAGCAGCTCATACTTATTATCTATCTGTCCATCTGAGGATTATTCTAGATCGGCTATCTATTGTATTGGTTCCATGCTTCTCATAATAAAAGGTCATATCTTTGCTTGTGTTTCTATATCTTGAATGTATTGTGATTTTTCATGTGTTGGATGTATCTTGTATGAACGCACTTAATAACTAGATAACTCAATAAGTCACCTACACATCAAACACAACAAAGGTAGTTAGTGGTTTCAAGCAACAAAAAAAATTGGCTTGGGATCATTACATCCACTTTACTGCCTCTCAATGTTCTTTACCTGGATTGTTCATATACCTGCTCACAATTCTCACTGAATGTGCAATATCTAGTCTTGTGCAAACCATCACATACATAAAGTTTCCAGTTGTTGATGAATAAGGAACCCTATACATGTATTATATCTCCTCCCGTGTCTTGGGACACATTTCCTTAGTTAATTTAAAATGGCGAGCCAAAGCTATACTAACTGGTTTTTTATTCTGCATTCTAAACCTCTCCAACACCTTCTCTATGTACTCACCCTGCGATAATGTCATTTTGCGATTTTTCCTGTCTCTTGTTATTCTCATACCAAGGATTTTCATTACAGCACCCAAATTATTCATTGCAAATGAATTAGCTAATTTCTTATTGAGCACATTTATATCTTACATAATAGACCCTACAAGAAGCATGTCATCTACATACAATAGAAAGATAATATAGCTTCCATATTCTAGCGTTTTAAAATAAACACAGTGCTCAAATGACATCTACTATAACCTTGTTCTGTCATAAAATTATCAAACTTCAAATATCACTGCCTTGGAGCTTTCTTTAGGCCATACAATCTCTTCTTCAACCTACATACCAAATTTTCCTTCCCTTTGACCTCATACCCCTGTGGTTGTTTCATATAAATCTCTTCCTCCAAATCCCTCGGGAAGAAAAGTTGTTTCTACATCTAACTGTTCAATATGCAAATATTCTACTACCACAAGACTTAAAATAGTCCTAATTGAAGTCATTTTAACAACAGGAGAAAATATATCATCAAAATATATACCTTTCTTTTGTGCAAACCCCCTTACAACAAGTCTAGCCTTGTACCGATTTTTTCCTCCATCTTCTTCTTTCAACTTGTAAACCCATTTATTTTGCAATGTTCTTTTTCCTACAGGAAAATAAACCAAGTCCCAAGTCTTGTTATTTACCAAGGAATCCATTTCCTCTTTCATGCCTTGCTCCCACTACTTTTTAGTGTCTACCTGCATTGTCTCTTCATAACATTTTGGTTCACTAGAATCAGTCAACAATAAATAATACAATGAAGGAGAGTATCATTGAGGGGGTGTACTTAACCTGGTATATCTTCTAACAACACTTGCAGGAGTTTGAGGTACCTGTTGCTCCTGTTGTTTTACATTTTGATTTTAGGGTACGTTTGGAAATTTTTTTCAGTGATCTCATCAAGCACTATGTATTCTAGTTTTTCTTTTTCTTCTTTATTTCCCTGCAATTGTTCTTTGTACATGACCTTCTCATTGAATATGACATCTCTACTCCTAATGATTTTGTTATTTTCATAATCCCATAAGAGATAACCAAAATCATTAACATCATATCCAATAAAGGTACACTTCTTGGATTTTTCCTCAATTTTTTTTCTATTTTCTTTATCAATATGGAAAAATGCTTCACAACCGAAAGTCTTCAAAAAATAATAGTTGATCATTTTACCTGTCCATGCCTCCTATGGAATTCCACCATCTAAATAGATTGAAGGTCCTTTGTTTATTAAGTAAACAACAGTATCTACAGCATCTTCCCATAACTTTAAGGGAAAACCAGCATGCAATCTCATACTCCTTGCACGCTCCATGATTGTCATGTTCATCCATTCTGACACACCATTTTCTTGTGGTGTTCTTAGAACTGTCTTCTCTCTATGAATCCCATGGTATGAATGGTAATCATCAAACTCCTTGCTGCAATATTCACCTCCATTGTGTGATCTGAGACACATCAACCTTTTTGTTGTCTCATTCTCAACCAAAGCTTTCCATTTCTTAAAAGTATCAAAAACATCATTTTTTTGTCGAATGCAATAAACCCAAGCTTTTTTAGTTGCATCGTCAATAAAAGTAACATAATAATGAGATCCACCAAGAGATGATACTTGAGTTGGTCCCCATACATATGTATGCACAAGCTCTAACCTTACACTCCTATTTTCTTTTTCGACTCTGAGAAATATGACTCTCTTTTGTTTTCCATAAACACAATGCTCACAGAAATCCAAATCAATTTGTTTAAAATATGGAAATAAATTTATTTTGTGAAGTATATCCATCCCCTTCTCACTCATGTGTCCAAGCCTATGATGTCACAGTGTTGTATCTACTCCTATAGAATCTAAAGAGATAGAAGAATCAGTATTACCAGTACATAAATAAAATTTATCTACCTTCTCTACTTTTTCTATCGCCAATGATCCTTTAGTGACCTTCCACACCTTATCTATAAATATGGATATACAAACTTTACTTTCCAACTTCCCTATTGAAATTAGTTTTTTTCTTAGATCTAGAACATGTCTTACCTCTTTCAACAACCATTGGTTTCCATTCATTTCCTTTATTTTAACCTTTCTCATTCCAACAATTTTGCATGGTGCATCATCACCCAAATGAACCTGTCCAAAATCACCTTGAATATAATCTAGAAAATGTTTCTTATAGGGTGTGGCATGAAATGAAGCCCCTGAATCTACTATCCAAGAATAAGAAATATTATATACAAAAAGAGTCAAAGCATCTTGTAACACATCACATGTTACATAACATAATTATCAACTTAACGAGAACTCTACAGAGTTCTCATTTTGGGGGGGGGGGTCATGTTTTTGACCCCGTTTTTAAAAATGGTGCTACCGGTAGCACCCCCCTCCCTTTTTAGGTGGTTTTTTTATATTTTAAATTTTCTGATACATAAGGTTTTCACTTTTTTGTTTTTAAATGCTTGTATTTTCATTTGTTTTCAAATTGTTCAAAAACAAAAAAATTATTTTTTTCTCAACGGTGTTTTTTCATCTATTTTCAAACTTTTCTATTTTTATTTTTATCCAATGGTGTTTTTAATCATATTTTCATTAAAAATGGTGTACACTATTTATTTTTTTAAATTAAGATTTTTCATATAATTATGTGTCCTTAATTAAGTTATGGTTCCATACTTTTTAAATATAGTGGAAAATATCATTTTTAACACATTGTTTTACCTTTATTTCAATATATAGAAAATAATTGTAGTTAAATAACACTATTTTTAAATATTTACTAAATATATATAATTCATTTTTTTTATCAATTTAAAACTAAAAAAATAAGAAAACAAAAATTGAAATTAAAAAAAAACATTTTAAAAACAAATTTATATTAAAAAAACCATTGAAAAA